>JBAMBM010000470.1:0-32170 GCA_037043425.1 Hirtodrosophila duncani
ATACAGAAATACATTTCAAAGTACGTTTCATCAATTTGAACATCAATTTGAACCAAAATTGATATGCTCAGGTCTTCATAGCTTCATAACATCTAACTTTTTTTGGTTAACAGGAAGCAAAAATCCATTAACAATGCTTATTCGCTTCTAGTTTTGAAGTGATCATGTAGCCAGCCTTAAGGAGGAGTACTTAAACAAAAAAACTTCTGCTAATGTGCGACCGTAGCTGGTCTTATAATACGCTGTAGAGTCTGTCAAGCTCCATTATTTTCAACATTTTTATCTTCAATTGTTAATCATTTGCCATTGATTTGTTATAAAAAAGCTTTCCAAGTTTGTTTTCTATGGCCAAAATCAATTTATTCAAATGGTTTCTTTGTTTTTGAAATCGAGTTCCTTATTCCAACTTACAACTTTCGTGTGGCATGATATTTACAACCTTTTGAACCTATGCATTTAATTTCAAAGGCTATTAGCTTTGCAATCATGCCATGTGCTCATCTCTGAAACTACTCATAGCTAACGTGGGGACGAGTTGGAGTTGGCCAGGACTTATCTGCTCAAGAGTCATTGCGGCTGGGCACGGATATTGTAAATGCTTTAAAATTTTAATGCGTGTGTGTTGCAGGTGCAGGTGTAGCTGCATAAGCCAGCAGCGAGCAGGCCAAAAGGAGATGCCCTGCGGCATGCTACAGACTCGACATTTCATTGTGGCATACACTTGTGCAGTTGTTGCGGCTGCCAAATGGAAATTTCAAGCCTATTACATAAATGCTTAAATGGGCAAATAGTTGGCAAACGAATTGTGTAGCTGGCTGGTGCTGGTAAGTTGGCAAGCGCAGTGTGTGTCCATGTCCCTGCCTATGTCCAGCCTCGGCCCAGCTTCAGCTGCAGACTCACAGCCAAAATGCGAATCCCTAAGCTCAACACGCGCAGCTGTACACACATTTTGCTCCTGGGAATGTCCGTCTGCGAATGAAAAGACGAGAAAACTAATGGTAACATTAAAGTGCCTGGAATCTGGTCTTGGTCTAGGACCTGGACCATGCTCTAAAACAAAATGGGGCCAGTTGAAAAGTGCAATTGGCAAATACTAGTTGGGGAAAGCAAAGTATGTTGTAACCGAAAAGACAAGACAGGAAAGGAAACGAAGGATCTGGACAGACGCCGTAGAAAAGACAACTCTGGTAATTTGTTCTGAGCGGCTTTTGTTTTGTGCGCCTTTTTCGTTGGCGAACTTGGAGGTGGACAGCCAAATCGACGCCAGATGAGGATGAGCACGGACGTTTGCTTGGCTGGTTACCCTGCTGATTGAGTGTATGTGTTTGTGAGGATATAAATGTGCGTGTGTGCCTGTGTGGGTGACAAAAGGCGCTTAGAAGAAGATTTTTCTTGAGCTTTCGCTTTTCAATTGACCTTCTTTGACATTTTGTCCGATGTCCAAAAATTTATCACTTAATAAATTGTGTTTTCCTCCTCACTTTTTTGTTGGTGTAACTTATTGAAAATGGAATTGTTAAAGTATACGGATTTGTGGGCCACATAAATTCCAGCTGAATTGAGTAAATGTGAATATGTGAAATTAATTGAAATTTATCAAATGCAGGAACATTCCAGGCTTGTTTGAATCTAAAAGCATTATCAAACCAGCATTGTTCTTTAAAAAATGCAATAAACACTTAATAAACAACAAAACTCCATATGAGGATATTTTTCATATAAATTTTACTATATTGTTGATGTCATTTTAATTTAACTATCAGAATATCTAAACGAAGATATATTTATGTTCAACGATTTCAATAAATTCGCTTTCATCTGCATAAAAGTCAAGTCCTTTTGTGATTTGGCTTTTTGCTAAATTGTAGATGTGAATGTCATAAAAGCTCATCAAATTGGATACTAAAAGGAGTATTAAGTCTTTTTTTTTCCTGCTGAAAGTCCGCACTCTGCCTTTCACTGCAGTCTTGAAAGTGTCTTAAAAGCCAAAAAGACAGCGAACGGATTCTACTGCCCTACCCCTTACTTTTAGCTGGTAAATCCTTTCGTGCAGACATAAACGTTTTGCAAAATTTATGTAAAATACTTACGCATAAAATTGCGCGTCATTGAAGTTCAAATGTGCCGATTCCACGTTGTGATGTAGCGTGTGCCTGTGCGGCAACTGCGGCAATATCGACATCATCAATACACTTCAGAGGCAGCGTCACTTCATCTTTAGCCGCTAAGGCACACTGAGGAGCAGACATTGCGCATACGGCATGTGTGCCCCTACAAAACTTAAGCGCGGCTATTAAAGCAAATTGAATAATATTGTGCGTGAACGCAAGCGTGAGTCACATCCATATACACTCAAATCCAATATATTTACTTATACTTTACTTTATGCATTTGTTTGTGACTTTGAAGTTAGCGTAAATTCGAAAATACGCAAATACCCAGAAAGACTGAACGCCACGCGCAGCCAACACTTTTTTTATTTCCTGAATTTTATCAGCACACGCACAGACCTTGTCTCTGTTATAAAGAGTATGGGGAGAGAAAGTCCCCTAAATCTCAGCGATATATTTTACATCATTATAGCTGGCGGCAGTAACGTTCCTCGCTGCTTTTGCTGCTGTTTATGTTGTTGTTGAGCTGCTTTCTCGCGATTTTATGACTTAGGCTGCGCTCTCTCTCTCCTCATCATTCCTCGAGCATGGCTACGTATTGAAACAGATTTTGCTGATGCTCCTTTTCTTTTTGTTCCCCGCCATTCTCAAGCATTGATTCAATGAAAATCATTTTTCGAACTTCATATGTGCGACATTGGTTTACCTTGCGACTGACTCTGACTTTAACTTGCTACACTCAACCTGCTCCCCTCCCCCTCATTTTGGCGACACTTTTAGCATCATTATCTGCATGGCATCAAAAGCTCAAGCACTTTGAGTTATGCGCCAAGCAGACGTTCAAAAAACATAAAAAACAAATAAATGGCAAGGAAAAACGAAACGCACAGTACACTCAACGATCCTATCGCTGCGAGGGATAGCGATAAATACACTAAACAACATATATTTTAACTCATATATTTTGTTAAATTAGAAAGAGATATGAAATAACGTTTCTTAACAAAATGAATATGATATATGAATATCATATCTCAGAAAAGGATATAAGTTCGCTCGACTCATTTCACCTATAAGCGGGTAGTATTAAAGCGTATTAACTGTATCTTCTTGTAAATATTTTGAAACTGATTCATTAAAAAATAGTCCATCCATCCTAATTAAGCGTTCAGCAATCGGGAACTCGTCACAGGCTACTGCTGCCTCTCTCAAAATGAATGCCAAATGGTGGCATTCATTGAACTCAAGAATAAACATCGTCGTGTTCTTACAGTTCTCAGGCTCCCAAGTAGATAGGAAACAAAGATATCGTATCTTAAAGATAATAAAGATGTTTGTAATAAAAGTGATGTAGTAAAGTGTAATCAGTGTTTATCAATGGAGGTGTACTTGTTATGTCATGGTATCTCTTTACCTTGGGGTCTTCTATTTGTCTTCTTTGACTGGCTTGAGGGAAAAACGTATTTCTTTGCTTGCGCTTTGAAGACACAAGTCAAATGTTTGCAATGGTTTTATGGTTCGCAATCTCAATGCTGCCTTTAATTTGCCTAAGTGCAGTGCATCCGAGTTCACTGCAATGGCAAGTCAGAAAGTTCCCACTTTCTATTTCCACACGCACGCACCAATAGAAATTTTTAGTGCCAAAGCTAAACTGACACCTTAGTTGGAAGTTTTGGTTATTTTATGGACGATGTTATTGGTAGCTGTTGGTTGGCGCACATATAAACAGCCAACTTTGGCATCAGGCAGTCCTGGGCAGTCAGCACCAGCAACCATGCGTGTAGATGGGTGTGCTTAACACACCATTGAACTGTTACGCAATAGCATAAACATACATACACGTACACATATGTACGTACATATGTCCGGCTGTGGCCCTGGCAGACAAATCCCATTTGATGTTCACTCAGCAGAAAGGCAATGCCAATGAAGCATGCAAAAGGTATTTCAGTTTTCGTTGCCGGGCTTTCACTTGCGCAGCTTGCCGAGATTTTGGCTTTGTAACTCAAAATCGGTAACAACAACAAGAACAGCCACATAGACAAGGAGCGAATGTGCAAACATCATGAAAAACGCTGGCACAACATAAAAAAAAACACAAGAAAGAAAAGTTAGCTTTAGCTTTGCTGAGGGATTTACACCCTTCCGTGTTCATGAACAGGAATAGGTCAAATGCGTTCTGGTTACAGATTTAATATTTGTACTATATGTAGTTTTCGATCGATCGTTCAAAGCAATACTTTGAAAATTGAATAAAATCATGATTACTAATATTGTTACTAGATTTGATTCAGTTATCATTTGTAGTTGTATATGTCTATATGCTTGCTAAGATGACTGACACTTTGTGCAGATATTGCTGAATCAATTAATCTGGGAGGTCTCTGAAATTTTTACACGGATTAAATTTGGTAGATGTCAGTTTTAGATGCATCCAGGTGTGTTTACCATATTTCATTTTTATAGGATCACTATGTTATATAGCTCCCATATAACCAACCGATTCGAAAATAACTCTTAGTACAGAAAATTGGTTGTTTCTTATCCAAATTGAACCAAACTTTATAAATGTCAGTTTTAGAGGGCCCTACGTTTGCGGACCAAAGGTGATCGAGATCGGAGCACTATTTCGTATAGCTCCCATATAACGGACCGAATTAAACCCATTTGGAACGTGTCAGTCTTGGAAGCCTCCAGGTATGCCGACCGAATTTCAATCGAATCTTGATGTGTCTTGAGTGTTTAGATATAGATGGCGCTAGAGAGCCACATGCCGCTATACAACCTTTGGCTTTGATTTTGACACACCTGCAGTTGGCATGTGGTAAAGTCGGATCTCTGCGTTGGTAATCAGTCAAGAGAAAGAGTTCTACATATATATAAGTGAGAACTAAGAAGCCTTTTTGATAAATCTAACTGCAAGTGTACCAAACGTAAAGAAGTTCTCTGCATATATTTGAGATACAGTGCTCATATTTCGTATAAAGAGATCCGAATCGTATCCTCCTAGAAAAGACAAATTATAATTATGCATCAATTTGAGGAACAGCGCTGACATTTGATATGTATGGTTATACAGATATGGCCCTTGCATTGTGCATTGTAAGTTGACCCATTCTTGAGAAGGGTATCAAAAGACATCCACGCACATACACACACATACATCCAAAAATGCTCAAGAAACAATAGACGAAAGGCAGATAAATAAACGAAGAAAGGCGTTTCCAAACGCAGCTGATATGTAGGCAAAATCCTTTTGCCTTTCCCCCACAGTGGTGAGCTTTTATTGAACTTTAATTCATTTGGCAGCAGACAGCAAAATGTGAGGAATAAATTGTTTTATTTAAGTTGGGCCTCGGTGACTACATCTGTGACCCAGGCTGCAGCATTTCCGATATATGGGCACACCGTAGTCATTCTTTTCGTTTCCTTTGTAAGATTTGCCAATAAGCAGCTACAAAGTGGGCGCAAGTAAGTGAATGACTGAGAGCATCCACTTGTACATTTCCACAATATACAAGCGTACATTGGTGGTACATTGTCCATTGGATCATAAAATGGCTTCCGGTTATGCTTCAAGTAAGATTAACTTGTCGTTTGCAATTTCTCTTTGAATCGTTGAAAAAAGGGCGTAGTTAGAGAACTTTAAACGGAATGCTTAGAGTGTGGCGTAGGTAAATGGAAAGAGGGAATAATGGATAAAGGTTGCTTGTTAACATTTCCTTACTGCTTTTTCATCGTTTTCGCTTTCATCTTGAGGCGGTTTTCTTTTGTGGCTACAAGGTTTTAATGCTTCCATGCCCACAGTGTTTCTCTTAGGAGCGGTATATTAATTTTGTTTCTAGCGAAAGATAAAGCAAGATCGATTTACTATACGAATTTTAAACAATTCCTTAACCTATTGGAGAGCTATTGATGGCCACGTTGTAGAATTTGTAGTTCTTCCATTTGTGATTTCTGATGAAACTGTGCTTACTAATGGAGCTCTGGTCTTAGCTGGAAACTGAATAGTTATTTATGTTTTGTTATATTATATTATCCACTGAAATGTGTAATATGTAGGTAGTCTATGCCAAACCTTAATATATCTATCGTCTCTCATTATTTGCAATGGTATTTCCAGTTCGACTTCTCCCAGATTTTGTAAACTAAACTTGAAAAATACCCGAGTAATTGTTAAACATATTGTTCCTGGCCCCCGGACCTTAACAAATTGATTTACAACAATTCAGTTTCGTCGCCGTCGACCGCCATACACACTAGGGAGCCCTAGAGAGGAATGGAGAGAGGCAGTGCGAGAGAGTCTCAGGTGTGAGTTTATTTGTTTTCAAATTGTTTTGTTGTGCTGGCTGCTCCCTGTTTTTTTGTTTTGATGATGGCCTGAAAAGGAAACCTCATGTGTGTGGACTGCCCTTTTTTCCTGTGGCCTCTGGCACTAATTTCACTTCTTGACGGGGCCATACAAGTGCGTTTTGGCTTTCACTTTTTGGAACGCGAGCACGCACCGCTGTGCACCTTTAGGGCAAACAAGAATCCAAATCTGGCACAGTTCACCGTTCCTGCAGCCGTCGGATTCCCTGCTATGCAATTAAGCCACGCAATCAGAATGCAAAATGAAGGCTGAGCAAACAATTGAATTCGGAGCTCTTGGTAGGGCCGCCATGGTGCAAAAATGGCCACAAACTGCAAAGCCAACAAACTGCTTTTATGTAGTTAGGGTTGCGAATGGCAGCTGACAGATGTTGGATTTGGATTGCACTTTTTAGTGCTTTGGATTTGGGCTAAGCTTGCATTTCTTTTTCTTAGTAAAAAAATATATATGTATGCCTGCAACAGCATGTTAAAGAATACTTAAAATAAAAAAATAGAAGACAGTATTAAAAAAAATATATGTGTATACTCCTAAAACGGTTAAAGGCGTAACTGCAGCAATTTGATATGGTTTGAAAGCTTTCTCATTGTCTCCAGCCCAAAGCAAAACCAGTTTCCACAAATCAATCGTCATGCCTCGATCAATTATATTAGTTGGTAAGCCTGGGTATGAGAATATTCCTTCAGTATAAACTCACTTTCACTATCTGTTGTAGTTTTGCTCTTTTATAGTGCCCAGCAATTCACGGACTCTATGGAGGAAATTGATGACTTTGAAACCGCCATTGAAATAACCACTGCTCAGGAGTTCACGCATCTTTCGGGTTCCATTCACCGGCACCGCACTTTGGGACGCACACGACAAAGGTGGCTATTGAAAGCAGCAACTGTAGAAAAGTCCCTATCAGAAGAGAATCGTACGTCAAATGGCAAAATGGTGGACAATTACTGCTGCTTTTGGGTGTATCAACAACACCCTTCCCTTCCCGAGGATTGGAAGCACCTCAAAGAATATCCCTTTGACTTCCTGTTCAATGGCATTTTCCTAAAGAATGCGCGCAATGAAACACAGGACGAGGACTACGACGATTTTGATACGAAATCCAAGTTACCTAAAAAATATCCACATTAAATTTGTTTAATCAATGTTGTCTTCAAATTGTTGCATAATACTTTGACCCTGAGCTGGGCGAGCATCTTGGGCCCAGAAGCCTGACAGCACATAATGGATTTGACACATTATAATCAGGTTTGCATAGCGCCAACAGCTCAGCTGGTGGTCGGCCTCAGGAGGCCCACTTCCATGAGTGCGAATGACGACGCAAGCAAGACCAAGGCAAAGCTGCATGCCTGGAGGCCCAGGAAAGGCACATAAGAGTCTTGGTCTTGGGCTTTGACGTGCTTTACTTATTTGTAATTTGGTCAGGCGGCAAACAAATACGCACAAGTTGTTGTACTTGCACTCGTTGCTGTTAGTTAGTTAGTCAAGCAGTTAGTTAGTTAGTTGATGCAGTCCATCATTCGATGCTGACGATGCTGATAGGCGGCAGCCAAAGAATGCTCATGTCTGGGCATTTACTTAGTTAATTAAATTCAACTTCTTTGGGGAATGACAAGAGTATGAGTCAGCCGCTTCAGATCAAGTTTATGCTGCAGGGCACTCAAGTAGCGGCAGGACACGCGGCACGTGTGGTCCTTGTCAGCAGCAGCAAGTGGAACAGGATCTGCTGGCGACTGTTTGCAGTTGCCTTGGCCAGATTTGTGTGGAAAAAAGTTTACCTTGCGTATTTGCCCATATCATGGGTAAATATGTCTAGCTGAGGCGGAAGCAGCTTTCGACGCTGTTTGCTTTTAATTTCGCAATTTTTTATTCATCTAAGAGCTGAGCTGTAGATGATTAGTGAGTAGATGCAGTGCATCTTGGCAAAAGTATTTGCATAATTCACAAAGCAAACTTGTGCAATTTCCTGCTTCAATGACTAATGAAAATGGTGAAAAGATTGAAAGTTATTGCAATTAGGCGACACACAGAGAGCCAGGAGCAGTCGTCCTATGCATGCTAGACTGGCTATGGCTACCTATCAATACTGCATGATACCCAGCCCAGACAGCCCAAGCCCAACTCGATTGGAACTGGACAGCAGGGCAGCAATGCTTAGAGAATTGGAGGAGGACTTGAGCTGCTTTCTGGCATTTTCTGCAAGTTACGCAAGCAAATAATTTCCAATGAAATCGATTTCAAATAATAAGAAGAATATTCTCATATGTGGATATAGCACAGCATTCAACCTTTGCAAATTTGAGCTGAATTAAGTCTAACAAAGAAATTTATTTGCATGTACTCGTGTGCATATTTTAAAATTTTCATCTGAAAAAATGAAAATGATACTATTTTAGATTCTTCTGCTTCTGATGGGAATTAATCTCAACCCAACTAAACAATGCAGCAGAGTAAAAGATGTTTGAAATTGAAGACTATTAATTTTAATTGGCTATAAAAATTTGCTTAAACATGCAATCAGGCATCAAAATGTTTCAGCTTCTTGAAATCAATACTTATTGATTGTTTATGCCTAACATATGAATTTCAAATGTTGAACATTTTGAAATGTTTTCTCATTGTTACACAAATTTAATGCGTGCCTATAATCTCAATATGCTGCTATCAAAGACTGTTGAAACAAGAGAGAAAGGCTAACTTGGGGTAAAGGAAACTTACATAACCTTTCAGATTCGGTTAAAATTTGGTCAGCATACCTAGAAACTTTAAAAATGACACGGACAGACGGACATGGCTCTGTCGACTCGGCTGGTCATGGTGATCCAGAGTATATAAATTGTATGGCGTCGGAGAAGCTTCTGTCAATGCGTTACAAATATCGAGACGTAGTTATAATACCCTCTGCAAGAGTATATAAATAAAATCGAAATCACCCAGTAAAACGAGAAGGTTAATTGCCTACAAAAAATGTAATCCGAAGAAATTTCCCAACGATTTAATACATGTCTTGAGTTATACATATTCAAAATAAATGCTTATAAACATGTTAAGCCCGCCGCTAGGCGCCCTCTCTCTTGGTTACTCTCTTGACTACACTCTGGTACATAATTATATTCAATACGATCAGCTGTGCGCTATTATTGAGTATCGTCTTACTAATCGCACAAGCCAATATGTAAATATCGATATCGATATTCCCAATGAGTGAGCCACTTCATGAGTATTCGCTCCAAACTAAGGTTTGATCAACGTGTCTTCTTGGACTTAAATAATTTAAACAGATAAGCTATTGCATCGTGAACATGCTTTCGTGGTGAGTTAGGCAAGTATTGTATTGAGTAATTGGAAACTGATGCTGGATATTTCGAAATGAGTATTGCCAAAAATATCGTTGCTGAAACTATCGCCCAGTTGTAATGTTTCTATCCAAATATCGATATACACATAACTAATTTGCGCGCGAATTGCATTGACTGCCGAAAATAAATAAATTTTGTGGAATTTGTATAGTTCTTTTATTTATTTATCATGTCCGTGTTGCTGGCGGACATTGACGCCACTTGCGCGGCCCTTGGATACAGCGATGGGCAACGTTACCAAGCTGAGCCTGACGCCGCCGAAGGATTGAAGGTAAAATTACATTCGTTTCGATTTTTGACTTTGATATTATAGTTCTGTGTGTGTGTTTTGGTTTTGTCAGCACCTGATTTGGATATTGCGCCGCGATCTGGACAATCATGAGTATCGTCGACATTTGGGGAATGCCAAGGTGCTGCAAACGGATCTTGTGTATATGTTGCCGGATTATGTGCAACACGAGGAGTTGGCCGATTTGCTTATACGCCTGCTGGTTATCTTGACAAATCCCACACTGTTGCTTTATCGTGACGGTCCGCCCAATGATAATCACGGTCGTAAGGTGTTCCTTGAACTGATCGACATACTGCAGGGCTACAAGGCGGCCTTTGCTAAGGACAAAATCTGGACGGCATTGTTTGACAAACTCAAGCAGGCCTTGGAAGTGGTAAGCTGTACAAATTTAATCCTCGTAGCTTGTATTCGTGATTGTTCATATTAAAATCAAAAAAGTAAGTCAGTTGCAAATATGAATAGAGACGAGGTGTTAAGTGAGGGCAGCCGCTGCTCTAACAACAACAGCGAGGACGTCGACTTCCCCGGCTACTACACATGCTTGGTGTGCATGCAAACGGCTCGCGATCCGCGTGTTAGTTTCTGTGGCCACCACTTCTGCGCCAATTGCATAGAACACTGGATCAGCACGCAAGTAGAAAACGCCAAGTGTCCCTACTGCCAGTCATTTGTGGGCGAGAATACGCTGATTACTGTGCGGTACGACGGGGATTTCCTCTACTCGGAAGACCGCTTACCCAGCTGCAAGTCCCTGCGGGAGCAGCGTCAGTCCGCTGGAAATGGCAGTGACTGCGTCAGGGACAATGCTGATTTGCCCGAGGCGGGAATGTTCATAGCTGGCTATGTTGAGTATCCGCCACAGCCGTTGGCCCGCATCAAGCCGTTGCCACCACAGATGATGCAGCAAGTGCAAGAGCGCCCCATGCAACGCATTTACTTTGACCACACCGTACTCCAACGCTCGATGATTTTAATCATTATGATCTTTCTTTTGGCCATGAGCCAAAATATGGCCGTGCAGGATTAGAGCTAGCTGGGCGAACAGCTGGATTTGCCAAGGCGCGCTACTACAAATTCCAAATTTCCCAAAAAGTTCAGTTTCGTGTTTTTGTTTTACATTAAATGTTTTGAATGGATTCGCCAGCAGTAGCCGTCTCCCAACTTTAATTAGGCAGCAACTTGGGGGACTCTGTGCGCTTGGTACAGGCAATTATCGCCCAGGCATTTGCCCAACTATTCGTGTAATCTTAACAATCTTTTAATGGCCAAGCCAAGCCAGGCCTGCCTGGCCAGCCGCTGTCGGTCGCGCAAAACTTTTAATGGCTCATGCAGATGGCAGAATACCAGTTAGGAATTGTTCATATTGTGCTCCAGCACAGAGAGTATTTTGACAATGCCACATTGTTCAAACGTTTCTTATTATCACTTTCCATCGTATAAGTAAATGAAACTGATATGACTGAAATGATTTTTTTTATATATTTGTAATCCATAGATATTGATGAGATCGGGAAACCAAATGCTTTCTCGAACCGTTTTTCTGCATTAAAATAATTATCCCATGTCACAATGTAGGTTGTTTCCGTGGGTACGTAATCTTGCCCGAAATTTGTAACAGCAAACACTATGTTCTGGCATATACCATTAAATTTTTCTTTTATATTATTATATATTCAGAGTATCTCAGCTTCAGTTATATATTTTCATATTCCTCTTCCTTTTGGGCGTCTTGCTTTCGCTGACTTTTCAATTGTGGTCCGTCTTCTTTGTCCTCTTCATAACTAATTTGAGTTCGTTTTGGTATCTAGATTTCATCTTTGGCCCAGCATTGTTGTTTCTTAACCCTTTTTTTAGCCGAAAAAAATAAGTTTTAATAAAATTAGGCACATTGTTGTCTGTCCCCCCCCAAACGAGTTGAAAATGCAAGACCTCGCTTCAAGAACCAAAATTTAATGTCGAGAAAAATCTCACAAAATCAAATCGACACCACAACAAGAAAGAAAACCGCAACAAGTCGATTTAATAAACACTCCAAAAGTGGCCAAAAAAAGAGGGCCATGGCTAAAAGGAGCTACCTTTGAATTGAACACGATTGCTTTACCAGGGATTCTTTTGCTGCTGCCGCTGGCGCCCTTCAACGTCGGGCTAAAATTGGAAACAACTGAGTGATGGAGGGCGGCGTCAAAACCACAAAAGCAAGAACAACAATGGGGGTTCCAATTTGTTTGAATTGTGTGTGGATAGCTATTTTTTGTATTGCATCGATGGTAGACAGTCTAGGGCTTGGAAATATTTTCAATTGTTAGCTTAAAATGAATAAAAAAAACACGTCACAGTTGGCCCAAAGCTCGGTATTAGACAGTTGGTTTGAGTATAAGTAGAATATGTGTCTCGCTCTTTAGATACGATTTCAAATAAAAATAAGCACCGAAGGCCATAAATATACTCAAGCTGATATTAGCCTTTGCATTCTGGTGGAACATTTCTTTATGTGCAAACTAGTCGTTTAGTTTTAAAGCTAACGATATGAAAGTTTTACCAAAATGTTCTTATTGTAATAGGTGGCGGAATCGGTTCATCATTTTGATGTTTACCACTGAAAAGAGTGTCAATGCTCTTGTTCATTCTATGGTCTTAGACTTTTATTTATAGTTCGTTGAAGATAGTTTCCTAAAGTTCTTATGCCTGCCTAAAAGTTTGATGCTCTGCGACTTCTATAACAGAGACTAAGTATTCCCTTTCGGGGAACCCAAGGACCAGGACATATTACTAAACCATTATCAAAGTTATATCATAGAAACCCGTGAAATTGCTACGACGAGATCGTAGCTAAACGGTGACGAAATCGTAGCTATTATGAGAGCACTCGCCAGAATTTTTATACCCTTGCAAAGGATATTATAATTTCGTTTCGATATTTGTAAAGCATAGAACAATGCATCTCCGACCCCATAAAGTATATATATTCTTGATTAGCATGATTAACCGCGTCGATATAGTCATGTCCGTCTGTTTCTATGCGAACTACTATCTCAGTCTTAAAACTATCGACTTGTACTTTTACCATAGGCTTCTTTTGGCTGTAATCTGCTCATATATAAAGATCATAAAGATCGGACCACTATAACATAAAGACATATAAATGAAAGCCTTGTTTGCAAGCAGTATTGTTTGTGCTAGCCCTGTGCATTGTCTCTCTCACTCACAATGTTCTTGTGTTGTATGTATGTCTATGCATATGAAAGTTTGTGTGTTTGTATATCAGATTGCACACGCAAAATATTTGAACGTAATTAGAAAGAAAGCTGAAGGAAAGACGTTTTAGAAGCCAACACGTCCGTTTACCAAACGTTATAAGGATCGGGCCACTTAGTTTTTCTTCCATTTTATGGTTCTGTAAGGGTATATAAGGTTCGGGTATCCGAAGTTAGCCTTTTTCTCTTGGTTTTAACATAAACTAAAGGCTAATGAAACCTAAGATCTTAGATGGACGCAGCCATGTATTTGGAACATCTGATAAACATATCTCGGCAATCACTAATAGAAAATAAACAAAAAGGAACCTTAAAAGAGCGCCAACGTAATTCAAATATGGCAACATGAAACCATTAACCTACTGCCTCTTCTTTTCCCTGCTCCCTCTCTCTCACTCTCACTCTCTCGCTCGCCATTTGGTTGGTCATAGACCATAGTCTCTACTTGCATGCATAGCGAAATAAATTCATTTAAAGCCGATTGAATCGACATTCATAACACTCCGGGGAGCAATTCCAAAGGATTTTCATGTTGCTGCGCCCCAGGATTTCTTTACATTTTTTTTTTTTGGCTTTTACCTTTTTTTTTTGAAAACATTTCCTTTTTAAGGTTAAATGCAAGCATTTTTTTATATGAATGCCGTCTATGTTTGTTGTTGTTGCTGTTGTCGTTGATAATGAATGTGCTCGAGGATTTTGTGGCTCTGCTACTGTCTTGATGCCTGCCAGCCTTCCAGCCGGTTGTTGTTGGCTCTTGGCTGACTTTTTATGCTTTACTTGTTGTATATTTGCGTTGCGACGACTTACACGCTTTGATGTATGCGCTACGAGCAACCAAGTGGACAACAATAGGGATGGGGCAATGGCGGCGGCAGAGAGCCGCAGAAGTGCCATGGCTTTCGTCTTTGAATGGGCCACCCCCAGCACATTATTCTACTCCTTAGTCTCTCTCCATCATTCCCGATGCTGTTGCGTAGGGAAACCAAAAGCGGAAGTCATTATTAACTTTCCCTTTGAGGAGGCTCTCGGCTATGGTCTGGATGTGATTTGAGCCCGGCCAGGGCTGGGTGGCAGCTCATGTCCGTGTAGGAGTCACAGCTGGTTGGTAGGCACAAAAGCCGCATTAGTTGTATTTATTTTTAAGCTCGCAGCAGCAACTGTAATGGCACGGCCCTCCGTTTTGCCTCCTCTCCAAATTGATTTCAACTTGACTTTGTTGTGGTGGCGGGCGTCGCTTGCGTTGGTTGTGCTTCTGGTCGTCGTTTTTGCTGGGGGCTTCCGTTTTACAGTCGAGCTACATAAATTTGCAATTTAATTTAATTTAATTTCATTTGATTATTTTAACTTGGCTCGTGGGATTTGGCGCTTAGATTTTTACACTGGGATTTAGGACAACATTTTATGATTTTGACTTTTAATGGAGTCTCACATCTCGCAACTTCCTTTTTTTATCCGCAGGCTTTTGCCATACGCAGTGAGGAGCAGAATCTGCTCATTGAACGCATCCTGGTCTTGGTTAGGAATGTGCTCCAAGTACCCGCCAATCCGGAGGCCGAGTGTCGTGCTGATAACGATGCCAGTCTGCATGATCAGGTCATTTGGGCTCTGCATCAAACGGGCATGCTGGATTTGGTATTGTTTATCATCTCCTCGCCGGATGAAGAGCAGTTCCACTTGCATGGACTGGAGATACTCTGCTTACTTTATAGGGAGCAGGTAAGCTGAGCGAGCATCATAGTTTAGACAACAATAAGCAAATCTTATGCTTTACAGAGTGCTGAGTCGTTGGCAGATGCCTCTCTGCAGCGAAGTCTGAGCGAGAAGCAACGTGATCAGCAGGAGCTGTTAGCTGCGCGTCGTCGGGAGCGTGCTCGCCGACAGGCACGTCCTCCGCCAGGACGCCATTCGCGCTTCGGCGGCACATATGTTATTCGTAACATGAAGTCCGTCTCCGATCGTGATGTGATCTGCCATCAGGCCTTGGAGCGTGTCTCTGCTATAGACTTTGATCGCGAGAAGCAGCAGCAAAAACGCTCCCATCGCCACATTAAAGAGGAGGCTCAGGTGACCCGTCGCAGCGCCTTTACCGTCAGGTGAGTTGAGAGCCATTGCCACCGCCACATCTATCCATATCCATTTGTCCATTGCTACTTCCTGCATTTTGCATGGTATCTTTGTGTTGGCTGTGTTGGCCATTAGCATCGGAACTATTATGGCCAAATGGGCAGGTCGCATCCCATGCCGGCCATTGATTTTCGATTTAACGCTACAATCGCTGTGAGCGAGTCGGCAACCAAGAGAACCAGCTAGCGTATAAAATAATATTCAATAATAAATGAAGCCATTTCCTTTTGAGCTCCTCAGCCTCTGTCGACTGTTACTTACGTTATTTTATAGAATCACACAAAACGATATTGGCTGCCTCTTGGTTCTGCTTGAGTTGCCCAAGCAAAACAATGCGCCTTGGCCAGCCATTTCAGAAGTGCTGGCGCGCCGGCACCGGCGCCGGTTGCTTGCCATCGCTGTCACTGCGTCCTCTAATGGCCACCAGGTGCAGCTATTTTATGATTTTACTGCTAACCCACAAACTACTTAAAGGATACCCGGTGTAGCTGAGCAAGCAGCCCGCCTGGTTAAGGTGGGTTCAGACTGTAACAGGAAATGCATTTGCCGCAATGCTAGTTTGTGATGATGCTCTTCATCTTCTAGGGTAACCTACAATATCGCCTGACGTTGCGTAGTTAATCAGTCAAATTTGTTCAATTCGATTAGACTGCAAAAACATTTCATTAAAAGCTTTTATGCAACTTCACCTGATGTAATATATATATGAATGTGTCAGCTGCAACTGAATTTTAGGACAGTTATCCCCAACCGATTGAGCTGAAATTGTTCACACATGTTTAGTTGTCCTCCTGTTGATTTATATTTGCTGTTGTGCTGGTGATCTTCAATGTGTTTTCGTTGCTTTCTAGCGTTACAAACTAACACAAGTTTCTGAGGTAGTCTACAAGTTTTGGAGTGGCGGTGGAAAGTCTATAAAATGTATAAATATGTACCGATATCAATATATATTCCTCTATCGATATCTTTATGTAGATAGAAAGCTTTCAATATACATGTATCGATTACTTAATATATTCATATACATATCTATAAGTCCATATATATCCCAATATATCCATATAGATGTGTAGACAACTGAATATAGCTGCTATTATTTATATCGACAATTAAATATATCGATATTCAAATATCAATATATCGACAACGTGGTATATCGGTACGCATATATCGATAACAAAATAAATCAAGAAATATACGACGCGGCCCTGTCACGCTCAGTTTTTCAAAGCTTCCACATTCCTGTGTTCGATGTTACTATACTGTAAAAATTTCATTGCAATTGCTCCAATAGGTGTAAAGATGTGACCAATTGTTCTACTCAGCTATATGAGGGCGTGGTGCCACACGCTTTTTTCTGCCTGGCCCATATTAGTATTCAGTAAGAATTTCATACGTTACGGTCCAATAGTTGTCAGATCTTTTTGAAGAGTATTAGGAATTCGTTACAGTACATTTTAGATTATCTTCACTTTAGTTTGTTGCGATTGGGCGGTAGCCATAAAAAAACTCCTGGCAAGATAAAACTGCAGTCCGAGCTCTAGAATTGGAAGCTTGCCGGCGCCACTGCCATCGGCAGCGGCATCAGTTTTCTCTATCTTCTCCGATTGCCGTGGGCATCTTGCCTAGCGATCCATGCAATTTTCAAGTAAAAATGTTCAAAGATTGCTGCAAATGTGCCCCCATTTTTATCGGCTCCAAGTGGCGAGCAACATTTTTGCTTGTTAGTCTGCTGACTTTTCGTTCTTGTTGGCCTGGTTTATGGCTAAGTTGCTAACAGGCCAAATCTTTAGGCGACCATAAATCGAAATGCTGGGCCAGGACAAATGCATCGGCAGCTGTGATTAGACACACGCCCCATCAATAAGCCTAACGGATGCATTCAAAGCTACCGCAAATCATTGCCAAACCGCTTGACATGCCACAGGGCAGGACAATAACGAGTTTCGGTCACGTAGCCAGCCAAAGTTCATCAATGTCACGTGTTTGGCTCTGCCGGCTACCAACATACAACAATTTGTTGCCTTGCAATGGCTGCGAGTACATGGATGGGTTGCAATAAGCCGCCAAGAGGGCTCCACTTTTTTTTTGGTGCCTTTGGCATAAATTAATCCGTGATGGCAACGATGCGTTGGATATGTGTTTCGCCTGTGGTCGGTTGGCAGAGATTTGCTGTTCGTGGGTGCATCTTTTAGCCAGCTTTGCACAAATAAATTGGCCGGGGGAAATTTATTGCATCAATGCTACCAAATGCCGCTGCAGCATCCGCATTTGTTATATGAACCGATAATAGGAGGAGCCCTCACTTGCTTATTCGAGCTCTCGCTACCCGCTCGCCCGCCGGCTTGTTCGCTTTCAATCAATATTATTGTGCTATAACCATTTTTCATGCTCTGTTCTGCCGTGTTTCCACCCCTTCTTCTCTGTTTCCTTTCAGACTGTGCCTGCGAGAGTTCTGCATCGAGGTGCTCCGATCCGCTTACAACACTTTGGTGCGCCAGGTACGCCGGGTCCTGGAACGCAATGCCGGCTCCACGAACCACGACGACTCCTATCTATTGTGGGCCATACGATTTTTCATGGAGTTCAATCGTTTGAGTGGTCTACAATTGCAGCTAGTCAGGTGAGTTACATGTGCATGTGTGTGATATGAATGTGAATGGTGTGTGGGTGACTTGCATTTGCCACTGTCAATGCGGTTGCTGTGAAATATTTATCTATGGCTGAGAAATACGCTGCGGTTGACGTAAAGTGTTCAAATTAACTAGCATTGGTTTTGATAACGGCCATAAACTGGAAGTCAAATCGGCTTGATGAACGAGCTCCTTTGCATTCTTGTCATGCCTAATGAAAAGCTGACCTCCACGCACAAGTCAGCATATGCAAATATGCAAATCTTATGCTACTCACTCGGCTCATCCATCAAGGCTTTTAATCAAATTACTTTGCTGCAGTGTTTTGAAAACTTACACACACACGCGCACACACTCGAGCGCACACCCTTGTATCAAACAAAATGTGCGTAGCTTGCGGAGAGGAATTGATGTTATCAAGAAGTGAACTAAGAAGTCCACAGATTGTAAATGACATGATCTGATTGCCTAATTCGGAATATAGAAACGTATAGCACATGTAACTCCCGCAATCAAATGCTGCACATACTCCAGCAATAGCAGACCAGACCAAGCTGAAGAGCGTGGTGCTGCGTCTGTGCAACTATGCGAAGCCGGGCGCAGAGCTGATGAAGGCTGGCGATGCTTTGGATCCTTGGCGCGACACTCCAGAGAATCTGGGCAAGGTCATGGGATTCATTTGAGCCATTGAGAAGATTAGACAGCTGGAGAGCTTCATGTAATTCCTCAGCGAGAATGCGGATAACTGCAGCGAGCATATCAAGATATTGGGCACCCTGTTGGATCGCAGAGCTGTAGAGAGAGAGGAAAATATAGAACATTTTATTTAATTTTTACATTTTATGGACTTTTACCTATATGATTCTAGGAGCTTAACATTTCACATTATCATTCGAATTTCTTCGTATACGCTTAATAAGATATATATATATATATATATATATATATATATATATATATATATATATATATATATATATATATATCAAGAATGGGCACACTCTACTGTCATAACAACTCCAATACTCATCATGTGAGTGTGAGGTTAATTGAAGTTTTCTTGGCTGCACTGCCGGTGTTTATCTTATTCCTGACCCACAATATATATGGTATATACCCATATAACGAAGAACAGTCCGAAAATTAAAATGATTTTGCATATCAACAAACTTAAGTAGATTTAATAAATCGTGCCATATTTTAGCGATTTTCGAAGTCATCACGAATATGATCAATAACCCATGCTACTTATGGTCATGCTTAAGTAAAACTCTCTATCTTATATAATTGTAGATATTTTACCTTCTTTACTGTAAGGGTATGCTGTTTTCGGCTGCCTGAAAATATTTAATTTTTATTTTTTTTATTTTCATGTACTCAATCTACACATTTTTTGCCTAGTTGAGGTGCTCCAAAAGATTCAAATTTCCCTTTTGCTCCGCTCTCTTGAAGGTATTCAAAGTAGACTGCGAAAATACATATTCAAAGAATTCGCGTGTCCCAAAACCATATCGGCGGCAACCATTTTTTATTTTTATGCTGCATCGTTGATAACGATGACCTTTCATTTCGAAAATGAAACCGTGTGCTTTGAATGAGATTTGTGACCCGACAATAACCATTCCCAGTGCCATGGTCCCTCTCACTTTTCCATTTGGGACTTGTCACCTCAAAAAAATGAAAGTGAACAAGAAATGGTCAAGAGAGAACTTGTCCGTATAAAATCTGATGCTGTTGCAGTGGTCACAACGCAATTTGTATGTTGTATGGTAATGTTGGGTTATTTTGCTTACACTGCTTCAAATACCAATACCATTTCCAATTGCAAACCCAAAACGGACCGCATTACCTCCCGCCCCCGCCCTGTCCCGCATGTACTTCTTTTAGTTTTATTGCATGACTTTTAGGGGAAAGGAACAAATACATAGGAACCCATGCAAAAATCAAAGTCATGATGGCAATCGTTGACCTACACCACTTTACAACTGCGTGGGTGTTCAGACCCAAAGAAACTTGTACATACTTTGCGCAAACTTGATGCCTGGCAGAGTTAAAGTCGCCTCTTCTCCGTCTCCCTGCTGCGCATCCACTTGCCAGGAATCCGCGTAGTTGTTATTCACTGGCAGTCGAAGGTTCTTCTTCTCGTTGTTCTCTTTGTTGTTGTTGTTGCTGCTGTGTCCGGCATGCTGTTAATAAAATTTGGCGTTCTTTATGCTGTCATCCGGTTGGCGTTGCTGCCGCCGTCTCCTGCTTTCATTTCTCTCTTTCAGTTGCCAGTGTGGTGGGAAATTTCTTTAAAATTGTTTTGGTTACTTTCAAATTAGTTTCTGAATGACAACAATGAAGCTTTGCAAAAATGTTGTCATTCCGTTGGCGCAAAGTTTTCCACAGTTCGCCTACCAAAGGGGGAGGAAAACCCGGTCTACACTATTCGAAGCTGCTGCTGTTTTTCAATTTTGCCTTTACATTTGCCCACTTGCCCTGCTATTTTTTTATGGCTTTTCCTCGCCTTTGCAGCATTCTCTTTTGACTTTCCAATACATGCATACAAACATATATACATACCATAAAACTTTCTGTTTATTTCCACAAATGCAATTTGCCGCTGCCCGCCCGCTTTGAACTTTCTTTATCGTCTGCCATTTTCTACTGATTTTGCACTATATAAAGCATGGCATTGCTGTAATGTATGGCCCAAAACTTTTACACAACCCACGCACTTACACACGTATACCACCCACACACACACCACACACAAGGAAAAAGTGAAATTGAGTTTGCTTTGCTGCCATCCTTTTTATGATGCCGTGCCGCGGTGTTGCACTTGCCTTGTCCGGAAAATTAAATCAATAGGTGCGGTCCAGCGTGCAGTGACCAGCGATTGTATGAGTATATGTGATATGTTTGATATGATATGACATGATATGATACGTTGAGATTGCTATACATTCAAGGCAAAAGTAAACAAGAGAGGGAGGCTAGCTTGGGATATTCGAAGCATACATACTCTTGAGGAAAGCTTTTAAAATGCAGGCAACCAATAAGAAACAAAAACTGGTTCATATTAAGTAATCATTATAAAGAACGAGAACGAGACAGACAGACGATGGAAGAGGGGTAGATATACATATATATACACTTTAAGCATGCATAATGATCTATCCATAGTCTCATAATGTTAAATGTTGTGCTCTCGAGAAAACAACTGAGCAGAGAGCATATAAAGAGGATGTTAGTTAGCTGATTGCGTCAGTCCAAAAGAAACAGCGAAATAAGAGTTGAATGAGTGCGAGAAGTGGCATTGTGTTATTAATAAAGGCTAATTTATTTAATATATTTGGATTTGAGGTAATCCGGATCAATTATCTCACCCTTTCAAATATGTACTTTATGGGCTCGCAGATTCTTCCTTCCCTGCATAACAGATATCATGACAAAATTATAAATTAAATTATAAAAATACAATCGAAATGCAGGAGAACGAACAAAAGTAATAAGAGATTGGGATGTGAAAAGATAAGGATACAATACACAAAGTTAAGATTCTGTGTCTTTGCAATAGAAGAACCAAGAACATGGTGATTGTAAACGGAACGGACAGCCTTCGCCAATTCAAGTCATTGCGGAGCGAATAATGAAAGAAAACATATAATATTGGGAACCCGAACCTTATATACCCTTGCAGAAATATAAAAAGAAAAGACAACTTAGGAGTATAAAACGTATTTCCTTCAGCTTGTACAAACATTTCATTTATATATCTATATATAGGAGCTATATGCTATGTTGGACCGATCTTTATGATTTTTACATATGAGCAGCTTACAGCCAAAAGAAGCCTAAGGTGAAAACTATAAGTAGACAGCTTTAAGAGTGAGAGAGTAGTTCGTATAGAAACAGAAGGAGACAGAAGGACAGACGGGGTCGAAGATGATACCTTCCATGCGTTACAAATACTCTGACAAAATTATAAAAAGAGTCACTTCGCCACAAAGATTGTTGATTTCGAATGCAGAGTATTTAGTTCATTATAGGTCGATGGCCTCTTTTTATAATTCGTGCCATAGATGCTGTCTTTTGTCATTCCAATTATTAAAAATAATTATTAATTTATTAATTTAGGTAATATATGATGAGAACTTTTATGCATTACTAGTTAAGTATCATATATATCAAATCTAATTACTTTTTACTCAAACAATCTGGCAACAGGAACTAAGGTCTTCCGTCCTGATTTATCTGAAATGTACAAAGTATTTATTTGATTTATTTATTTTTCCATTCCAATTTGAATCCGTTTGCCGACTGTATTCTAGTTTCGAGTGATTCTTCATTTTGAAAAGCCATCGTCAAAGCGACCCATTTTCCCATTGAGAGCAATTTGGTGCTCCATCTCTTGCAACTAACTGGATTGTGAGGCACTTTGTGCACTTGCTCATTGCATTTTTTCTTTTTTTTTTATTGATTTTATAATTTATTTATTTGAGTTCGTGGATGCTGCAGCTATCGCTGCCCCCACAACTGTAATTAATTTGATTTTAATGCCTTTTCAAACGTCGTCGTTGTCGGGCTCGTTGCGGCAGCGACAATTTCCAAAAACTTTAATGGCAGGAGCAGCAGCAGCAGCAGCAGACTGCCGTTGCTAATTTGGCCAACTTGCAGGCAAATGCAGCAGCTGGGGAGAGAAAAAGTTGGAGCTTCAAACGTGCGGTTTGCTTACGACCAACGCCCGCCCCCGGATGACGTCTAGGCAGAACGAGCATCATCCAGAGGATGTTGTTGCTGGCTGCTCCTGCAGCAACAAACAAGTTAGGCTTGCTCTCATTTCTAGCGCTACTTAAAAATTAATTTTGTTAATGAGTTTTTCGCTGTGCAGCTTTCAAGTGGCAAGCTGCTTACCTGTTTTGCCGCTCTTTACACTTAACTTTTAGTCAACTTCTTTAATTCGTCTACTTCCCGTACATATACATATCAATACATATGCACATGCCACATATAGTCTCATATATACCTCCTCTGTTTCATTCGCAGCGAGTCGTTGAGCGTGCAATGTTTCCACTGGGTGCTGACGCGTATGCAACATGACATGGACATGATTGTGAGCGACAAGAAGCAGGCGCGTCTGTGGGCCAAGCGGCTGCATGTGGCCCTCCTGGTAAGTAACTACTGCTAAGGCTAAACTCAAACAAGCAAGTGCATGTGTGTTGGCCTGAGTGTGCGAGTCTGTGTGTTGTGCGTGGCCTGTTGTTGTTTACTTTTGCACTGTAAGTGCACTTTTGGGCATACTCTCTTTCCCCCAATTGCTTTGTCTTGACTTAAGCTCCAGCTTAAGCGAGCTCGAGATGCACTTAAAGCATTTCAGGTCATGTTGTTGTATTGACTAGGCCTTTATTTCGGTTGTGAAACCTTATTGTTGAATATCTACCTAAAAAGGAGTTTATGTGAGGCTAATCGGATTCAAGTCTGCCAATTTTACAAGGCTGCGCATTTCGAGAAAACTCGAAAAAAAGTTTACAGATTTTTATAAAATCGTCAAAGGCTTGCCAAAAATTTAAAATCAAAATAAATAATCAAGAAGAGAAATTTAGTTTCGGCATTGCCAAAGCTTAGATGCCATTCATATTAAAATTATATAACAAACGTTAATTTAATTTAACTTAACTTAATTAGCTTCTTAACGAGATATAAGTCCTTTAATATGTTTTTTAATAAATTATTTTGTTGTTTTTTTGTCACGGCATGCTCTTTTTGATATCCTACTAAGTGTACATTCTAAACCAGTTGGTTCTATGACAGCTGTATGATATAGATGTCCTGGTTCAAATTTCAGCTTAAACGGACAGAGGGACAGGCTTATCAAAAATATATATACTTCATATGTGCATGAATGGTATACAAAAATTAATAAAATAACAGAAATCTTTGTACTAAATAAATATTTAATTTTAATTTTAAATATTTTTGGTACATTTTGAATAGAGTTTTTGATGTTTTTGAGTAAAATTTGTAATTGAATTTGAGTAAGTTTGCCCCTGCTTTGACACTGCGTCTTATCAGGCAACCCCAATGCCAAGCATTTTTCTAGGTGTTGTCTTTTTGTGTGCCTTTTTAATTATGACATTCACATAATAGTCCATTACATTGCACTTCTCCCCCCTACACATGGTCGCATACCGCTAACTAACGATTCCAAGCCTCTCAACTAAACTGCTTACCAATTCTTTAATTAAAGACATTCCGGGAATTGCTGCAAAGCCTGCTGGCCCTGCAGAAGATCAAGGATGATAGCAACGCGCGTGCCCTCTTCGATATGTTATTGAACAATGTGTGCTATGTGATGGAGTATCGTGAGACAATACTGCATTTGTTAATGAACTACAACGAGGCGCACAGCACAAAGTGAGTATCTATGCGCTTAAACGTCGAACTATATATCAACTATAGTGGAAATAGCTGAACCGGCATGCCAGGCTGCATTTCTGGATACATACCAAAGCTGACTAGGTCCGCTTGGTGTCCACAAATAGGCAAGGCAAACACACATACATCCACATGTTGACTATCGTTTAATAGGATTAGTATTGGGAGCTTCTGTTAAACTCAAATATGCAACGGCGAACCCCAACCTACAGGCTGCTGCCATCCGTTTTCCCCAATAGACAATC
This sequence comes from Hirtodrosophila duncani, assembly GCA_037043425.1. Lineage (NCBI taxonomy): Eukaryota > Metazoa > Arthropoda > Insecta > Diptera > Drosophilidae > Hirtodrosophila > Hirtodrosophila duncani. The sequence goes on from JBAMBM010000470.1 coordinate 24,811, forward strand.
AAGCATTGTTTGTCTTGACGGCATGCCTTAGTCTTAAGTCTTGGATTGTTTGTTTGGCTATTTGCTTAGTTGCCTGTGCTCTTATGTGTGTGTGTGTGTGTTTGTATATTTTTGCGTTCATGCTGTGCCCCTAAAAGCAGGCTGCACCAAATGAACTATGTAGTTGCGCGTTGAACTTGTGCTATTCCTTGGAGGAGAGAGAATCGAGAACTTTAATTGATTTTACAAGCATGTGGTGTACGCGTGCTCTAGCATAAGAATTACAACATTTTGCTAACCAACACACTTAAATACTGGCACACGTCCCGGCTGTAAGCCACCCCATGTTGTGGAGTGCATTTCGGGACTGCACCTTGGTTGCATTCTAATTGCCAAGATAGCTAGCTTTGGTTGGAAAAAATGACAGCATACTGGTGTATATTGAAAGTAGGGCAGATTCCTTTAATTCAACTAGTGAGTTTCATGACTTGCATGCCACAAATGCATGGACTGACATAAGGGGTAGGCAGACTCTGGGGTATATATTAATATTGCCTAGAATTACAACAGCTTCAACTTAAATGCTTTGGCATCAAAGAGGTCAGCGATTTGCTATTCATCCCGCCCATGCCTGGATACACTTTCAGTTGCCGTTCAGTTGGCTTTTTTTCTTGTATTTTCCAAAACTGCATCACACTTTACTCACTTAAATAATTGCAATTTTTGTAATACGAAACAAACAAATAGTAAAAGTCTCTTGAACATTTCTAAATGGCTGAACAATTTGTCTGTCAATTTGCGAACGATGCAACTTGTCGTTGCTTGATACCTTGTATAAATGACAGGACATGTGTGTCTGTGTGTGTGATGGCCTGACTGACAGTTAGGTAGCCACCAAACAGATCTCGCTATTGCACAAACTGTGCATGGCTAAGTCACTATGGGCAATATAGAAAGTTAGCCAAAAAGTATTTATATATTGTTTTGAATTAGACCATCTAGATGTTGCCAAACTTATATTTCTTCTGGCATGTGACATTCTTGCATGCTGATCGTAGTTAAACTTTGCTCAATCGCAAATGGCGCACTCAGCTGACAATCGTAAATCTCTACAGATTTTTAATATTTTTTATATTCCATAAATTGCCATTAGGCCCATTTTCACATCTTCCCGTTAACGCTAAGAGTGCCTTAAACAGTCAAACGTTAGTTCGACTACACTAGGTCATTTTAGGCCTTCCCCTAAATGAAGTCTCATACATACCTGGCAATGCCTGTTTTCATTTAAACTGACAAACTAATAGCACCTGGCAATGCTCTTTTTCACTCCCATTGATGATTTTAAATGTTGGCGCACATCTGATAGTGACTAATGTGACCATATTAGCTTGCGTGCCAATCAGCTTTTGTCATACATCGTTGCAAATGTTAAAATAGTGTTATATGGTAGATATGAAAACGAAACCTAATCCATGTGCCAGTCCAGTTTTATTCTTCTGCTCAATAAACGCCTCGTCATTAAGAAGATATATAAACGTCCCATAGTTTCAGTTTTCACCCATAGTCCAGTTTATAAGCAAATTTGGCTGATTTTGTCAAGCTGTCTGGGACAGTCGAGGGGCAGCCAGAGTTCTGGCGAACTCAAAGCTTTGACTAAATTAATTTAGCTGGCAAACATCAAATTGACAAAGTGCGCGCACGGGGACAAGAGGTCAGTTCTAAGTGCAGGAACACAACTGCAGCCATATACGCGCTGCACTATAAAACTATCACGAGCATAGCTAAACTGAGCATTTATGAAGCAATGCAAACGAATTGAAATGAAAATCAGTCAGAAAATCGATCTATTAGTCGGTCAAATTACTATCAATTAATCCGTATAATTAACAATAATGTAAATTTTGAACTGCAATCAGAGATTTTCAGTAGCTTTCGGAGAGATTGAATGAAGCCTTTCAGTTGGCCCACATGAATAATTTATGAGACTGGCCCCGAAGGCGCCATCCTGCAATCAACGGCCATTAGTCATTGTTGTTGCTGGTGATGTGGTTCTTGTTCTTGTAGCTGTTGTTGCTACGCGGCTGTCATAATTAATAATATTTTCATTATAAACGTCTTATGCCAACGAGCATCGTCCCACAATGCTGGCCATTCCCCTCTAGATGGGGCACAATTACATTTTATCATTTATTCAGCATGCTCTCAAACTCGGTGTGAAAACAATCTGCAACCTCAGTTTAGAGATGGGCGCGTGACAGATTTGTTCAAGCACGGAACTTTCAGAACTTCAATGTAGGGGAATAGATTTGAACCTAGGTTTGTATAGCTGACAGCATCTCCCATATACTCATATATGGGGGTGTCATAGAAAATTCATTCGTAGCTTTATTTGCTACAAGAAAAGCTCAAAGACGTAGTAAATGTTGAACTGATCGCCTAAAAAACCTCTCCAAAAATAGGAAATGTATCCAGTAGTCATTGAACTATTTCTCTGTTTTTCTACAAAGGTACACAAATGTAACCATCAAGCCTCTATATATGAAGTTCCTTCAATATAAAAAGTATGCATCCTGGTCAATTTTAAAATATGGACACTGATTGGAATATTCACATAATTGTGTCAACATAACACAACAGCATAACCGCAACGATTCGGGCTCCAAAAGAGAACACGATTAATACCCATCTTTGGCACAGACCTCTAAACTACACCCATATACGTTTATATAAGTATTCTCCTCCCCCGTACAGCACCCAAGTCTTCTAATTAATTCTATGCCCTGTACTTTGTTGTTGCTGTTGTTATTGTTGTAGTTGCTTTTGTCCATTTAATCAACGTAAACGCGAATATCAAATCAACCATGGCCAACAATGGTGATGGTAACAGCAGTAGCATCAGCAACAACAACAATGCCTTACAAAACCGCGCACATGAAATTAATTATAAATAATTTATTAACGATTTATCTCTGTCCTTCCTGGCATCATGTGTGTATATATATGTTTGCATGTGCATGGGGTTGGATGGCTCCACCTGTTTATGATTAGAAGGTAGGCGTAACCATATGCTGTTCGTTTCTAAAATGGTTTTGTGGCCTGCAACTTGCAATGCATTTGGCTTCCATTACCATGCCTTGCCAGTATTAGAGAGAGGCAGTCCTGCAATGCGGTTACTTGGACATTGTGGTCAGCCATCAGCATCTGCCACCCGCATCAAAGTAGGAGAAATTTCTGTTTTTACGCTTCGCCAGCCGCTGCTGGCAGTTGACTTTGACCACAGACATCTATGCTTCCGCAACTGTCAGGCCTGCGGAGGATACGCTTTACATTCAAGTTATTATCACCAATCAGGTGAGGGGAAGCTGTCTTACAGAAATTGCATTATCAGATAATTGGCAGACACCCGTTTTGTCTTGAATTTGTCTTGGTGCGCATGGATAATAATTAGAATGAAACATAGATGTATACGAAAATTCATAGTACTACAACTTTAACGGATAAGTAAGCTTATTTAATTTAAGCATCTCACTTTGTTAGGTTGTAAAGATGTTGGCCATATCAGCTTATTCCGCTGATGAATAGTTCTCTCGGGGCAACGTTTTTACCTCTGATGATGGCTGAGCCTCAACTACATTAGCTAAGAGTTCATGAAACCACTTTCTGATAATTGATAAAATCACTTGATTAAGCAGTTTTGAGGCATATTGATTTCCTCAAAGGCAGTGGCGTATTTAGGAAAAGGGAGAAATAAGTTTCAGAGTGGGCAATCTGGGGAACGAGAACTGCTGCATGCCACAGCGTAAAGGAACGTTTGAATTGAACCCGCTTAATACAAGAAGCATGTACCCGCGCGTCAATAAAACCAATTAGCGTGGGTATGATGTGAACTCCTCTAGGTGAGCCGTCAACCTCTTGTGACATTAAGTGACACCTAAGGGCGGACCAAAATAAGAATTTGTTCCCGGCTTAACCTTTTTTAAGAGCACATTGCTTAAATTCTTTTAAATTTGGATATCTGTTCTTATTACATGTCACCCGGCACTTTGAATTATTTGCGCTTTTCATTTGGCTTAATGTCTATCCCCGCAATCGATTCGCGTTTACCTATGAATCTGTGTGTATGCGTAGGCGTTGGCATGTATGTGCACTTTCATTACAAATTCATTTCCCTTAACGCAGTTTCCCAAGCTCAAGCTCGTGGGTTGTCCCCTGCGCTGTGCGGCACATTGACCGCATTTTGAAATTTGTTGCCACTGCAGCAACGGGTAAAGGCATTAAAATTCACAATGAATTTGCATAAATTTTGAGCGTAGCAGCGTCAAACTGCGACCTTTACTTTTCAGATTTTTACATTTCCGGCTCTTTTTTGGGAAAGCTTTTCACATGCGTCGCATATTCAGGCTTGTCGTCAGTTCAGCCCCATCCTGTCGCTGGCCTGGCAATTAGAGTGCATGCTGCCCAACGACTTGACACATGCACACACATTTAAACTTGCGCATACATATGCAAATATTGCGAATTCATGTTGAAACCCCTTCCTACACAGACGCACCCACACAGACGCACCCACACACACACACACAAATGCCAGTACTTGGTTACATTTCCCATAATAGACATGAAACGAATTTATACGATTATTTGTACTACAAACGACAATTTGGCAATGTTAATACCCTACGTGGCTTGAAAATGTGTGTAGAGGAAGTAAGGGGGTTAAACTTTGGTGTTGCGATACAAACAAAGTATAAAGTTCAAAGCGGCCCTACACTGCATAAGAATTTGCTATGGTAATTGCTAATTTGTGATTCTTCTTATCCTCTTTGAATATAGAACTAGTGTTGCCGCTCACTCGCACTCATTTGCGAGCATACATCTTCCAGTTTTTCAGCTGTTGATTTGTGCTTCTGGCTTGCTGCATCAATGTTATATGAGTGTGTGAATAGAGGCGTGAGTCTATATGTATGTAAATAGTAAGAATAAGCATATTATAATGCAACAGTCGAGCTTGCTTGACAGTTAAATACCCTTTATATATATATATGCCGCTATAAAATATTGCAAATCGCTGCTAATCAACTTCGGACAAACTCGAACTTTTGGCCTTTTAAAGGGGAGACAAACCAAATTTTGCTCGATTTGGATGAAAAACATACATTTTGTGTTCAGTCCCAACAAAATCGGTTCTATGAGGGCTATATGATGTAGTCGCCCGATCTGGATCAAATTTATGCAGTTGATGTAGATGATTCTAGGATACATAAATAGGCGTGGTAATAAAATAGACTATCTAGATTTTCATTCATCTGAACGGACAGACGTGTGTCGTGATGGTCAAGTGTATACATATTTTATGGGGTTGCATACATTGCTTACAAACTTAATATACTCTCGTTCCATAGGTACAGGGTATACTTACAATTTGAATGTTAATTAATTAAATAAATCTACTCATATCGATTAATGGAAGTGTTAGGAGCACGTGCTTCTCTATCTGTACGACGTTTGGCATTGAAACCACATGTTGTCCATAAACGAACACCATTACTTATTGCCTGATTATCCACACTTTCAAAGAAGAATGTCTTTTTATCTTTAAATCCGGAACGAAGGTATCATCGATGCTCTGATTTCCTAATGAAAGCTATTTTTATATATATATTCTTTTTATATATATATTCTATATATACATTCTATATTTCTGAATGCCATATGCAGCCGCCTTAACGATTAACATAGCCATGAAGATAAAAATGAATCAATTAGTGAAGATCATTTTCTTAGAAGCTAGAGGTCTAATCTACCAGATCTTCATTATTTCGAGAAGCCCTACTCTGTTTTCTGTTGAAAATTCAACAAATCTGACTGTATTTGTATTTAGTTTTCGCTTAAAGGGTATACAAATGTCCATTAAAAAATTAAGCTTGTTTGCATTGTCGTTTTCTATGACTCGCGATATTTTCATTATTCAAACGGCAATCAATCATTTTAACAAATTGACGTGCACAATGACGTTGGCTTTTAAAATTTTCATTTTCATTTTTGTTTTTTGGATTTTCGGCTGGGCAGAGAATAAAATCGGAAGTAAATTCCAACAGCGGCTGATTACGCGGCAGCTGATTTTGACAGTTTGACGCTGCCTTTCAACGTTTTGCATATGCTTGTGTGTGTGTGTGTGTGTTTCCTTTTTTACTTCGCTGAGTTTTTTCCTTCGAAGTCTAATTTGCTAATTGGAGGCGTCATCAGCATCGTCATCGACAGAGGCCCTGCCGCATCATCAGTCAGTATCGAGTTGAGTTTGTAAGTCATGCAAAAAGTTGGAAGTTTGGAATATGGCCGAAGCCATTGGGGTTTTTAATGTGCTCCATGATTTTCATTGTTTAAAGGAAACCTTTTTTAGTTTGGCATACGATTTTTGAGTCTTTGAATGATAGGAAAGAACCTTAACATTTGATTCAACCAAATGCCTCAAAATGATATCTAAAAAACCATTGATTTTAAATAAAGATAAATAAAGTTTTTCTTAATTGAATTAAATATTTTATACAAATTTCATAGCTATCCGAAGTCGTAGATTCGTTGCACAAACGCTTTTATTGTTTGATGGATTTGCAAATATTGTGAATAAATAAATATTCCTCACTTTGTATAAAAATATTATGAAAATATAATTCGTTTTACTCGATTTAATTGAATTTTGCACACGCATATGCATTTTTTATGGGAATACAGTAAATGTAAAATTCAATTTAAGCACATTTGAAAGAGTAAATGGAAAAGTGGGACAAAGAATTTAATTACAATATACAATTTTCATTTTATTTACTAACCCAATGGCATCATGCACCTTTCCCAGGGTCTTTTTGCGCGATGTCGTCGAAACGGCGAATGTTTTTATCAAAATGATGGAACGCTTCTGCCAGGATGCAGTCGTTGTCCAGGACAAGAGGCGGGGTCGTGGGCCCAACCGACGTGGTGGCGGCAAAAAGCAGACAAAGTCCAAGGAAACAGGGACAGCGCTGCCAACGGAGGTAAGTCCAGTGAAATTGAATTTCTTAATGCCTTAAAAATAAATTGCCATATTAAATAAACTTTATTTGAACTGCGTCAGTCGCCGCCCGCTGTGCGAGCCATAAAATATACTCTAAATTGCCAATAAAAATTTAAAACAAATAGCCAAAAGCGTCGGCGGTTGTTGCGCAAAAAATAAATACAAAATAAACAGTAGTCGTCTATGCTGTGCAATCCGGCAAGATTTATGCGTTTTAACGTGAAATTTAATTGACTGAAAATATTGTAAAAAGATCGTCCAATACCAGCATTATTTGTATTTAATTTATTTATTTTATATTTTATTTTCTTGTTTGTTTCTTGTGTAGCA
>JBAMBM010000472.1:0-128686 GCA_037043425.1 Hirtodrosophila duncani
ATTGAGTTAATACTGGCAGATTGTTGCAGCTGTGGAAAACTTTTAAAACTATCTTGATCTGACGCCCCACGAGGGGAGTCTACATACCAAATATGGTAACTGTAGGTCTTGTCTCCCAGATCTAGGTGTTTATACCAGTGGTGGAGAAACGTCAATGTTTGCCCACATCGATTTTTCGATGTTTTCGGGATATCAACATCGATAATATCGATACATCAGCGCACTTTTTCAAATTTGTAAAGACTGTTTATAAAGTAAAAAGAAAGATCGAGAATTTCAATTTTTAAAATCAATAAGGGTCTAAAAATAAAATACTCTAGTAGAGTAAACGAGTATATTGTATTCGTGCAAATGTATGTAACAGGCAGGAGGAAGCGTCTAAGACCCCATAAAGTATATATATTCTTGATCAGCATCAACAGCCGAGTCGACCTAGCCATGTCCGTCTGTCTGTCCGTATGAACACCTAGATCTCGGTGACTGTAAGAGCTACATAGCAATTTGGTATGTAGACTCCCCTTGTGGTGTGTCAGATCAAGTTTGTTTTTAAATTTCACAGCTTCTAACTATATCGAAAACCAGAAAAATAGCAAAAATCCACAAAAATGAATAACCAATTAAATTATTGTAAATAACCAATTAAATTATTGCAGGTAGAGGTTGACTCTGCTTATGTTTCAAGTCCTGCCCATAACTATCATCAGGAAACTTTCTTGCTGAACCACTCCACCTTCTGTTCGATTACCTCATCACTTTACAACAAGAACTAAACGAGATTCCTTTATTGTTAAATAGCTGAAATCTTCTTTAATATACCCTTGTACTATAGTTACAGGGTATAAATAGCGTTCTTAAAAAAGAAGAGCAAGCGCAAGTAAGAGTAATATATGGTTTGGTTTGGGGGAGGGGCTTGAGCATTATGCGTCTCTATTGGTCTTGACACCGATTCTGATTGGCAGAATAATGGCGCATCGCAAGCTCATTGGATAAAAACTTCAGTATCAGTATTATATGCATCTCTTATTCGCATTCAAATCTCTTTGGCCCAAAGCGTAAGAGAACGAGCACATGTTTTTTTTAATGCTTATAGAACTTAGTATATGTATGTAGGTCGGCTGTAGCAGCAGCAGCAGCAACATAGTCAAATTGACACCCATTTTTTGCTTTCGCTTATAAAATGTGAAATTGTTTTAAACTTAGGTGAATACAAATAAATTAAATTTGAAACGTTTCCATATCCAGAGCGAGAGAGAGAGGGAGAGAGAGAGAGAAGAGAAATCAGAAGTCACTTGTTTGCTACTCTTGTTTCCACTATTAAATTGAATAACATTTCTGTTAATGTTAACATTTCTGCTATGTTACATTACATAGACAAGAGAATACCTACAATCCATAGAGCAAAGAGAACACAAGGAGAGATAGGTTCCACAGTGTCACAGAAATGAGTATAAATTAAATTGAATGTTTACAAGAAATTGCGGGTAATATTGCTCCGAAAAGCAATTTTCGGCAGATACTGCAAGTGCGCTGCGGCAAAATTTTCTGTGCAACCTGTGTCTTTTTGTAAACTTTTATACAGAGGATAAAGCTACTGGGTAGAGCGACAGCTTCCAAACAAATCGTTCTTTACTGTTAATTAATCCTTTTTAAGAGAAAAATTTAACATTTAAGCAATTCCTATATAAATTGAGCATCTACTAGAGTATGTTGTTTTTCATGCCAAAGAGAATACATCCCTCTGTACAAAGAGAAACTTAATAAGAGATAAATACCAAGAGTATTCATTTAAATTTAAAGAGGCCCACTTTCAGGAAAATTGCAGTCACCGCCCAGATCAAAATCAAAAGCAGATTCAGTGCTTTTGCGGTTGCGCGCGTGTGGTGGCTAGCAACTATTAAGGTTGCTTGTTGCATTTAAATTTACATGTTAAAACCAACACTCGAACGACAATAACGTAAATAGCCAATTTGATCATAACAATCAATAAGACAATAAAATAACAATAAAAATTACATAGCATTTTACAAAGTTATTCGACACACTTGCTTGTATTCTTTTTTAAAAATTCATATATATATATATATATATATATATATATATATATATATTCCAACTTGTTAATTGTATACATATGATTATATTTGCTTGTGCTCATATGTGTACTTGAAAACTAAACTAAGTTTGACCTGGCACCCGAACAGGTCAAATACTTATCACAACAATAAAATATACAAACAAAATAAATAAATATAACGAAACTGAAATGAGAGGCTGACTACATTAATATTACATACTTTTGTTGCGTCTATGTGGATAGTCAGTGTATGGTTGTTTTTAGTGTTTCCCCATCTCTTATTATGGTGATATCTTTATTCTCGCCGGCTACGCTTTGTTGTTTGAAAAGAATTCGTGAAAAATAATCATTGAGTTTTAATTGATTATCATTTTCTTGCATACTTTTAGAACGACGACCCTCTCTCTCTTGCTAAAAAGCGTTGAAAAATATGTAAAATGTGAGCCACAAATAATATACATATATATATATATATATATATATATATATATACATGTATATATATATATATATACATATAAAACAAATAGTGCCATATACATATAAGTTATAAAGCTATCTAAAATCTACACTCGTACATATTTAAATTAAAATAATATTTATAACCGAAAGCCAAGCTCAGCTCTCCTAGTCAAACAGTTTCCAAAAGGTCTTGGCAATTAATGGAATCGTAATAAAATAATCTCAACTCCAGCTCTGCTACGAGGTGAGTACTCATAATACTTACACATATTAGAGAAGCGGTTAAAATTACGTCGTCCCTTGTATTTCTAATATAAAAGCGAGGTCGAGCTTAGCCGAGAAACAATCGACGTCTCAGTGTTGGAATGAAAATGAAGCTTCTTTCATTATTACGGCTGAGTGCTTATTTAGGCGAACAATATGTATATAATTTTAGTGAGATTGGCTAATAGTTATAATTTGTACCGCACCCGTATTAGGCTATCCATAGTCGATAAATTTTAAAGATCGTTAAGGGTGAGAGCCAGAGGCATAAAGATAAAGATGAAGATGGACGGATGGAAGAATATTGGCAAAGTTGAAGGTGTCCGAATATTATGTAGAATATATATAGATATATAAATTAATGTTTTTCTGTCCGTATATGAGCCTAAACTATGGTAAATCGCTATGAAATGGAAATAAGGAAAATAAATGCCTTTTATTCAATATTCGACACACTAAAAAGTAAGAAAACATCTTTATTTTTGGGTGGCGTGTTATCTTAAAAAAATTGTATTTTACGATTTTGTCTACAATTATCATCCGATCTTAACAAAACTCTAAAAAGTAAGAAAACATCTTTATTTTTGGGTGGCGTGTTATCTTAAAAAAAATTGTATTTTACGATTTTGTCTACAATTATCATCCGATCTTAACAAAACTCGAAAAATCGGTAGATTATGTGCTTATACATATACAAACTTCACCTAAATGCGTTAAAATTTGTGGAAGATATAAGGTTTTGCGGTTTAAGGGGGCGGGAGGGGACGTGGCAAAATTTAAAAACAAACTTGATCTGGCGCCCCACAAGGGGAGTTTACATAACCAAATTAGGTCTCTCTAGCTCTTACAGTAACCGAGATCTAGGTGTTCATACGGACGGACAGACGGAGATGGCTAGATCAACTCGGCTGTTGATGCTGGTCAAGAATATATATACTTTTTTGGGTCTTAGACGCTTCCTTTTGCCTGTTACATACATATGCACGAAACATTACATTAATTACAATGCATCACATTACCGACAAACTTTTGTCAAATAACTGCCAGTGTGGAAACGATTGTCAAACAAATATTTGTGCTATATACAGAAATCATCGCTAGTTCAGTGCACGTGCTATATTGGCAGCAAAAAACAAAGAAGTGAATGTCAGCATTCAAAATACAATAGCTGGCGAAACGAAAAATTGTATGTACTTCTCTTGATACTACGTTGGATCAAAATGAAGCTATTAACTATCCAACAGAATTTTTAAATTCGTTAGATTTGCAAGACATGCCCCCAAATAAATTAAAGTAAACAGAAGCAAGTAAGAACGCAATAATAATTAATTTACATGTGTCTTTATTCATATCCGTTAGTGCAACGCACACATTCAAATAACGACTGCTAATAAACCCCTTAATCTTGGTCAACAACACAACACAAATTTCAATTGGAGTTGAAGAAGCAGAATAAAATTTCAGTCATCTAACTTTGTAAGTGGAAGGGAGGCAGAAATATTTGCACTGTTGGTACAAGAGCGATATAACCGACCATAAGATTTTTGTTTGAGGTAAAGTGTTTCAATACAGAAAGATTTTTGCCGATTTTGATTACATATATCATCAGATCGTAATGAAATTCGTATGTAACATATGTAACTAAATGTGTCAAAAATTGTGCTGGGGCGGGAGGGGTATACCAATTTTAAAACAAGCTTGATACTAAATTTGGTGATCTTAGCTCTTATAGTCTCCGAGGTCCAAACTGAATACCATACAATCTGGATAATTTTTAAGCTTAATCAACGTGCAGATGTAAGAAGCATCTGTTTCGGCTCTGCCACTTTTAAGACTTTTGAGATCTCGGAGTTGAAAGAAATAGACGGACGGACTATGTCGTGAATGCTTCTTTCTGTGCGTTGCAAACTTCATGACATAAATAATATACATTCACATTTTTTTTGAGTGTTATATAGATATGTATGTCCGTCCGTTTTTTTCAAACCCGCAATCTCAGAAGTCTTAAGCCCTACAAAGCTGAAATACCAGGAATACTAGGAATTACTAGGAATAACGTTTACGTAAATGCTCGTAAAAGAAGAAAATAAAGTTAAGTAAAATTGCATCTTTATTATATATTTGCAATGTGAATGGTATATAAACTTTGGCAAGCCGAAGCTAATCTTCCGGTGTTCTTAAAAATCAAGGAATGCTCTCAAAATGAGTAGAATGAGTAGCAACTATCGCAGAAACTGATGCAACAATTTTTGAAAATCTTGCCTTGCCGCTTATCTAGATCTAGACCACTTTTTACGCATCTCGTTACAAAGTTATAATACAAGGTGTATTAGATATAAGCAACAATACTCTTATCACTTTAAGATCAGAGACCAAATTTGCACCATAGACTTCTTTCTACCCCATGTGAATATCGTCTAGATGGAAAAACTGGATAAATTAGCTGAAAGCTTTTTGGTTTCTTACCAAATTTGGTATGCATCAGTTTGGTAGTCAAATTTGATACGAATGCGACAAGTGTATTATACAGCTGTCTAAGGGCGTAGGGAGGGTTGCAATATCAATATCTTCGGCAGCATTAGTCAAATTTAGAGTGAATTTCGAGTTATAATGGGGAGGTTAGCAGCTTCCTTCCTCCTCCTGGTTACGCATTTATAGCTTTCCTATAACCCACCATTGCAGAATGAACAACTTTTTCGCTTCGTCTTGGAATTAAACATAATTCAGTATGTCGCCTTTTCAATTGCCTTCTGAAAGGTGATTTTATTTGATATTTATTTGATCGTTCAAATTATTTAAAACACGCGTGCTTGGGAGAGAACTCCCGTGTATGGAGTATGGAAGTTTAATGGTTTCAATAGAGCGTTGTGTATTCGTATTTGGTTAATATTATCAGCTGCTTTTCCCCAAACACCGCTAATTTTTTTCATTTATTTTTCATTGGATTAGGTTTTCCCTTGCAAGTTTTAGAATGATATTGTTCGTTTAATATTTAATGTGTTTGTGATAGTGATATGTTTGTTTACAGTTACAGTTGCAATATACATATGTTTATGTATACACATACGAACAGGCATGCGAAAGTATAATCATGCAGCTCAAGCTTCAGCAAGCTAAGTGGAGTGTCGATTTTCGAAGTTGGGGCCGGCTTCGGGGTTCGGATTGGATATTCTGCAATCGTCGCTTTTTCATTTATAACAAACCAGTCCAACCATATAAAAGCTCAATCCGAATTCAATCCCAGCCCCCCAACTCCAACTCAACACACTGCTCTTCTTGCCCTTGTCTTGCCATGCCTTCGTCGTTAGTCGCAATGCACCTGTCGCGACGAGTGCTTGTGCGCACCAGACTTAGGATTAAAGCTTAAGCTGCGGGAAACAGGGAAACAAATACATATGCAGATGTAGACACCGACAATAACAGGTACCTCCAGCCAGGGGCATTAGATATTCCTATGCGTACTTAGTCTTAATCGCTGTTTTCGACGCTGCGGCATCGAAACAACCTGTGCCCTGCGGTGTTTCTAAAACACACATACGGTATACGTGTACCCCAGATATTTTGTAATATATCGAGTACACATTTGGAGCTACAATAAGGCTGATTATCTTTGCTTTTCATTGAAATCTATCTAAGCTCGATTTGTTTTTATTTTGGGAGACCCCCAAGTCCGTTCACCGAACTTGATCTGGATCAGTCTGCAATATGCAATATAGCTGTTTACTACAGGGCACGGTTTTTTTTTATATCATTCTCTAATAGAGTAAGCGAGTATATTCTATTCGTGCAAATGCATGTAATGGGCAAAAGCAAGCGTTTCCGAACCTATAAAGTATATATATTCTTCCTCAGGATCAATAGCTGAGTCGATCTAGCCATGTCCGTCTGTAGATCCGTCCGTCCGTATGAACACCTAGATCTCTGAGACTATAAGAGCTAGACTTAGTATGAAGACTCCTCTAGTGTTGTCACATCAAGGTAATTTTTAAATTTTCCAAAGCCCCCTCCCACGCAAATCGATAAAAACCTTATATCCCCCAGAATTTATGACACGTATAGTTGAAGCTTGCTTAATATATGTATAATCACGCGAATCGGTAGATCATTATTATTGTAGACAAAAACGTAAAAAAAACCCTTTTAATGAGAGCAGCCGATCGATACGATATTTGGCATTTCGATAGAGAATGTAATTATATGAGAGAAACAAACTTAATATGTTACCACATGATACTAAATTTGATAACACTAGCTAATTGCAGTAGTAGATTGGACGGCCAGAAGGACACTTTCAGATTGCCTCGGCTTATCATGCTGATCAAGAATATATATCCCTTATATGGTCGGAAACGCTTCCTTCTGCCTATAACATACATTTGCACAAATACAATTTTATTATTATATGACGAGTACTGGGTATAAAAACATAAGTAATCGACGCTGATCCTATACAAAAAACACACATTTCTATACAATTTTGTATCACTTCATCAAATTTGGCGGACTCATATAGATGCTGTACAATAAATATGTGTTTATAACGAAGCTGGAGCTACATACCATTCACATTGTGTATACATACCCGATTCTATTAGTTACATTATGTAGTTAAAATAGATATAAATCGAGTTTGGTTTGATTTGGACGAAAAATAAAAAAGTTATGCTACTAATTGTTCATTCTGGAACAATCATTTCTATGGGATAGTTGTCGGATTTTGACCAGATCTGGTCAGCGAACGTGGTGCCTTCAAAAACAGCAAAGTTATTTTACTAAGTGTTTATTCCAGAAAAATCGGTTATGTGGGAGCTATATGATATAGTTGACCGATCTGGATGAATCTCGAACTTAACCAGCGTGCAGACAAAAGAACCATCTGGTAAAAACTTCAGCTCTATAGCTCTTACTACTTCTGAGATCTTGGGGTTGAAACGGACGGACGGGCGGACGGGCAGACATGGCTATATCGACTCCTCTTGTCGTGCTGATCAAGAATATATATACTTTATATAGTCGGAAATGCTTCCTGCTATGCGTTCCAAACATCCTGACGAAATTATTATATCATATAAAAATCAAAAAGTAGCATTCTTTTGAGAGTGTCGAATATTAAGTAAATGCTGAGTACTAGAGTCTTACAGACGAAATATCAACTATAGCGTTTTTACTTGTTTTATTTGTATCATATTATATGTTTGTGTAGCCAACTGTGAGTATGCACGGAGTGTCTCATTTTGAAGAACCTGTATTCTTCTAAGCTGGGTTTTGGAATAGGATCTACAGACTGGTGCAATCACCTGTTTGTATATCATTATCTGGTTTTTTGGAGCCAATTGCATCCGCTCGTTTAGAAGAGAGCCAAGCTGGTTTATTTTACCCTTTGTCTTGAAGCTAATCGCTGTCACATGCTGCCTATGTACCATTGTAGCAAATTTCTCCGCGCTGATGGTTATACACCACCTTTTGGAGCATGTAGCCACCGCATCCGCCATTTCTTCCAACTTTTTGGATTCGTACGAAAACAAGAGTTTCTTACATTTAGTAAAATGTACATTCTAAATCGGTGACAGTGACATGACAACTATATTATATGATTGTAAAATCTGAATAAAAGTACATCAGTGGGGGTTTTCTAGAACGAATATCTAACAAAGTTGGTGGAACTCGGATAAGAAATGAAAAGTTGCATTCTGAAGCAGTCGGTGCTGTAGTAGCTATGTGAGGTAGGTGTTCAGGTGAAAATGAAAAGTAACCAGATTGCAGATATAAGAAACATCTGGTAAACTGCATCTGTAAATTTTGTAACAAAATTATTATACACTTTTTGTAAATGGAATAATATAAAGAAAATTTATATAAATATCCTGGTCTTTGTTGGTAATTCGTATGTCAATACTCTGAAGTTTCTTAAAATTGTGTGACCATCCCCAACGCCCCAACTGAGTTCGGCTCGGTTCGATTCGGTGCAGTGTGGCAAACACAAAGTCAAACCGAATCTTGGTGTATCTGCCAAATTATTTGTATTTGTTAGTTAGCCTCTTGTCGATTGTTTGTTCCAAAGTGTCACTGTTGAAGGCCATAAATTGTGGCTCTTGGTCTTGGATGCTGCAGGCGCGTTTAAATATAATAAGAAGAAGGATGCTCGGGCGACATCAAAGAGACAATCAAGGCAAGAGCACAGCAAAACAATGACGCAACACAAACAAGAATACACGTTGGGGATACAACAAGGAGACGCCACTGCCACTGTCTTAGAGAATTTTCTTGCAACTGGATAGACAAAAGGCGGTTTTACAACCACTCGTACCAAAAGTACTTACTTAATACTACTTGTACTCCGCAGTATGGATTATAAAGGCGGCAAATCCAAAGTCGCTTCGTCCACCGACTGGCTGCTGCGGATACAAAAGCTCCCCGACGATTCCGACAGAAAAAGGCAAACAGAAAAAAAACTAATAAAAAACGGTCAATATGTCTTTTATATGTCTTGGGTTGCAACAAAAGTGTTGCATACTTTCTAGTGTATCGAATATTAAATAAATGCCGAGTACGAGTACGAGTATAGTCGGAATATCGTTCTTACTTGTTTTTATACTTGTACTCTAGTACAGTAAGCGAGTATATTGTACTCGTGCAAATGTATGTAACAGGCAGAAGGAAGCGTCTAAGACGCCATAAATATATATATTCTTGATCAGCATCAATAGCCGAGCGAATCTAGCTATGTCCGTCTGCCCGTCCGTATGAACACCTAGATCTCGGAGACTATATGAGCTACAGTAACCAAATTTGGTTTGTAGACTCTCCTTGTAGAGCGTCAGAATGCGTTTTATTTTTAATTTTCCACGCCCCCTCCCTCCCCCGCAAATCGATAAAAGCCTCATAACTCTCACAAATTTAAATGAAACTCGGGTTGTATATGTATTAGCATATAATCTACCGATTTGCCAAATTACATTAAGATCGGATAATAATTGTAGAAAAAAACGTAAAAAACATTTTGTATGAGAGCTGGGGTGTCCAAACAAAGGAAATACAAAAGCGTTGCATACTTTCGAGTGTGTATAAATAAATGCTGAATAATTGTTATTGTAAGAATATCGATCACATCACATAGCCACCTTATAACCGACCGATTTGTAATAACCTCTTATTATACACAACTTTTTTGTTTTTCATCCGAATTGAACCAAGCTAGGTAGATGTCAGTTTCAGGTGCCTCCACTTTTGCTGAACAAATTTCAGTAAATAACTATATTATATAGTTCCCATATAACCGATCGATTCGGAATGAACTCTTAGTACAGCAAAATTGGTTTTAAACCATTCACAAAATGGTATATTCATTTTGTCTGGAAGTTTGCAACGCATAGAAGGAAGCGTTTCCGACTATATGAAGTACATGTATTCTTGATTAGCATGACAAGGGGAATCGATATAACGATGTCCGTCTGTTCATCCGTCCGTCTGTTTCAATACAATGATCTCAGAA
Organism: Hirtodrosophila duncani; assembly: GCA_037043425.1. NCBI lineage: Eukaryota > Metazoa > Arthropoda > Insecta > Diptera > Drosophilidae > Hirtodrosophila > Hirtodrosophila duncani. The sequence continues at coordinate 10,293 of JBAMBM010000472.1, forward strand.
GTCTTAAGAGCTACAGAGCTGAAATTTTTACTAGATGCTTCTTTTGTCTGCACGCTGGTTATTCAGATCGGATTATTTTGGAATGAACACCTAGGAGCATAACTTTTCTGTTTTTCTTCCAAAACAAACCCAATCCATTTGAATAAGCCCCATGTCCACTGGTTTGATCTGATCAAGATCGGCCAACTGTATCTTATTGATACCATATGACCGATTGTTCCGGAATGCACACTTAGAAGCATAACTTTTCAGTTTTTTATTCAAATGAAAACATATTCGGTTTGTATCCATTTAAGGACACCCCAAGTCTGCTGGTCTGATCTGATCAAGATCAGACAACTATATCGATAACCGATTGTTATGGTATAAACGCTTAGTAGCATAACTATTCTGTTTCTCACCTAAATTAAAACAAATTCGTCTTGAATCCCTTTTATTCACTGTAGCCCCATGCTCACCGACCAGATTTGACCTAGATCGGTTATATATATACAAGGTGAATGGTATATTAGCTTCGGCAAGTCGAAGCTAGCCTTCCTTTCTGTTTTTTTTTATCCAAATTGAACCAAATTTGGTAAATGACAGACTTAGAAGCCTCTACGTTTGCTGAGCAAACTTTATCCAGATCGGATCACTATATCATATAGCTCCCATATAACCGACTGATTCATAATGAACTCTTAGTACACCAAAATTGGTTTTTCTTATCCAAACTGAACCAAATTTGTTAAATATCAGTTTTAAAAGCCACATCGGATCACTGCATCATATAGCTCACATATAACCGACCGATTCGGGATGAGCTCTTATATGCAGAATTTTTTTTTGTTTTTTATGCGAATTAAACCAAATTTCGAACGTATCAGTCTTAGAAGTCTCCACGAATCTGCAAGGGTGTGTAAACTTTTCTTACCCGAAGTATATATATATACGTATATATATATTTTTATATATATATGAAATTAATGGCGAGTACTAGTATCTTATAGCCGCAATTTCGATTATAGCGTTCTTACTTCTTTTTGACTATATAAATAGGATGTATACTTTCATATCGCTGTGCTTATCTCAGCCACCGCTTGTCTGGAGTTTTTTGCGGTGTGCTGGGTTACTTCCATGGAATAATTTCGCGGTGCGATGGTGCTAGCTGATGTTGATCTCTGTCAAGACACATTCACATGCAGCGTACACTCACACTCGAACACTTAAATACCCAAGCTGGGACTCAGGCTCTTTTGGATACTTTTGTACGCATGCTCATTAAGTTGGCTGCGCTGGATGAGGATGGCGAGGGGGAGGTAGGTGTAAATGTATGTGGGGTTGGAATGACAGGTTTTTATCCAGTTGCCTGGCAAGCTGGTAAAACTGGGCAAACAGCAACACAATCGACCAAATGGATATTCTCATTTTTTTACCATTCGCAATATGGAATATTTATTCTGTCGTGAGGTTTGCAACGCACACAAGGTGCCGTTCCCGGCCCCATAAGCTTTATATATTCTTGTCGCTACTGCACGTTGCTGATGATTGGCCCAGATAACAATAGAATAATAATAATAACAATAGAATATAGCTGTCATAGCCTCGCCTGCTTCAGAATGAACAATTATTAGGAAAACTAGTTTGTTTCTGATCCAACAAATTTATTCACAAAAATATATTCATTTTGGCATAAACTACAACGTACAGAAGGAAGCGTTTCCGACCATATAAAGTATATATATTCTTGACGAGAGGAGTCGCTATCGTCCGTCCGAGATCACTGAAGTCTTAAGAGCTACAGATGTGATGCTTCTTATATCAGCACACTAGTTGATTTTAAGATTCATCCATATCGGACAACTATATCATACAGATGTCATACAACCGAATGTTTCAGAATGCACATTTAGTAGCATAGATTTTCTGAATACTCTTACTCTGAGCATGTCAAGTGATCGTATTAATATATGTGCATGAGTGTGTAAAGGAATGTATGCGCTACATCTATTTCAGCTTTTGCATTGCTGCCTACTTGGTTGCCAGTTTAGAGCGCAGAAATGAGAACTGGAACAGGTTGATAGTTAGTTGAATCTCAAATAATCCTATGCCGAGCCGGAGCAGAGTTTCAGCCTCCTCTTGCAGACTCATTGAAGCAGTTGCGGTCGCAGTACAACGCCCAGGTTCAAATCTAAACTCATCTGCATAACTTTGATAACAGCAAAGACTGGGACACATACTCTTTCATACATATAGAGAGGCTGGATAGAGCCAGAGTCCGATTTAGAGACAGATCAACAGGCAAGTGCGTTGCCCAGCCAGCCAGAAGACTTGGGCACAAATCGTACATAGCAACATTCTGCAGTTCTGATTCTTCATGTCTTTCCTCCTTCCCTTCGCGAAAGTTAAACGCATCTGCATCTACACATCTCCTCAACTCCCCATCTGCAAGACCAAAACCGAAGTCTGTCCAGCAAGAAACAGGAAACAACAATGTTGTACATACGAAATAAAACAAGAAAAGAAACTATCTTCAGTTTTGCCGAAGCTTGTGTACCCTTCACACTTGTTCATTCACTTCGCTGTGGTGAAAATGCAGTTCTCTAAGATAACCTGATTTTCATTTTGAATATATATATCATTCTGAATATATTTAACTTACATCAGCTTAACTAAGTCCGATCTGCATGACCAAAGTTATAATACCAGCTCTGGAAGGGTATAAAAAGACAAAAATAAAAGATACAACAACGACGACGAGATTTGATTTCTTGCATTCGCATTCACCTGTTGTTATTTTGAGTGTGTTTATTTTTGCGGCAGAAACGCCAAAAACAATACCAACAACAACGACACGCCACCAACTAGTTTTCCATGTTGCATTCCGTCGTCGTCGTCACAGGCTTTGTCTTCTGTCTCTGAGATGCTGTACAGTGGGTTGAAGACGCATTTCCTTTTGCGCAAGCATTGAAATTTGATCAACAATAAATTTGGCTTGCTTCGAAATAAGTACAAGGACCTTGACGATTATAAGGGAATCATTAATTAAGCACACGTGCTTATAAATATAACGATGTATGTATGTAAGAGTATGTGTACATGACGGCTTAAAGCAATGCATAGTTGATTAATATATATTTTCATCAAAACAGGCATTGCAAATTTGATTGCAACACCTCCAGCTTTAATGATAATCGCGACAATTGTATGCCTAAAAACATATTTCTGCTATAACCTAATCTACCATATTAATTTTAAAAGCTACGAGTAACCTCACAAGTGGTTGGTTGCAGTGGCTCAAGATCCTACCGCGTTGAAATAATAAAATCCTAGACTTTCAGTTTTTTAATTTTCGTTGATCCCAAATATTTCGGATCCACTTCGAAGTCCGTCTTTAGGGGACTCTATCTCTATATGAAAATCACAAGCGTTCTTCGTGGAGTTTGATATTAAACTGAATCTTTTTAAATCGATTCTAGTAAGAACGCTGTAGTTGTAGCCGAAAATATGACTATAGTATACTCGCGCTCAGCGTATGTATAATATTTTTGAATTAGGATAAAACTAGAAAATATTTGTCGTTCTTTATATAGAGTAAACGAGTATACATATTGTACTCGCGCAAATGTACGCAACAAGCAAATGACAGCGTTTCCGACCCTATAAAGAATGTATATTGTATATTCTTTATCAGAAAAATATCTTGATCTTATTATTATTATTATTTTTTTTTATTTTTGTGAGAAAATTTCCATACAAAATACTTTTTCGCGATTTTACACGTTGTTATTATCAGTTCCGAAATTCGAAATCGGCAGATAATATGTTTACATAGGGACGGGAGGAGCGTGGCAAAATCTTGAAACATAGTTGATGTGACGCCGCACTAGTTGGTCTTAATATCAAATTTTACGATCCTAATCAAGAAAGACTGCGGGACATGGTTAGATCAATTGGCCCATTGATCCTGATCTACTTTATAGCGTCGGATTACGAGCATAAAACAAAAAAGGTTTTTCTAATGAGAACAATAACAATAAAACAAGTTAGAACGCTATAGTCGAAAGCCCGACTATAACGTTCTCGCTTTCACCATTAAATTTGTACTAGTAACACCCATAGGTCAAAATTCGACCGCAGCTTCATTGACATTATTTTTGTACTTCACTACATAATGGAAGTCTCCCTTAGAATACATATAGTTTTTTCAATAGTAGTGCAAACATATAAGCGTTATATGGTACTGATTATCTAGTGATGATACACGCAATTCCCAAATTCCCTGGTATGCATTTTCATTCAGAAAATCATCGAATTTAAATTTGTATGGAAAAAACTATTGAAAGCACCTTTAGCAAGTCATCGTATTCAAATTTTGGAAGGAAACAAACTATTAATTCTCTTAGTTTCGCTTTAAAAAGGCACACATTAATATTTTGTAATTAAATAAATATTGTCAGTGAGTCAGGTGAATACAAATTTTAAAATAAACTTGATCTGACTACCCCCGAGGAGAGCCTACATACCAAATTTGGTGACTCTACCTCTTATAGTCTCCGAGATTTAGGTGTTCATACAGGCGAACAGACGGGCACAGCTACATCGGCTCCGCTGTTGATGCTGATCAAGAATATATATATCAGCATCAACAGCGGAGCCGATATATATATATATATATATATGGTCGGAAACGCTTAAATCTATACCGACAGCAAATATACATTCAATATAAGCACAGCTACATCGGCTCCGCTGTTGATGCTGATCAAGAATATATATATATATATATATATATATATATATATCAGCATCAACAGCGGAGCCGATATATATATATATATATATGGTCGGGAACGCTTAAATCTATACCGACAGCAAATATACATTCAATATAAGCATAGCTTTTAAAAAGTATGAAGACATATTTGTTTTTAAACAAGAGAGACAGGCTAACTTCGGGTACCCGAAGCTTACATACTTTTACAGATATGTATACTCCAATAAGAAAGGATAGCTTTGTAGCTCGATCCTGATCAAATTTATTCAACGGACGGGCGGGCGCCTTTTATAACGCATTTACTGCAAGCCCATACATACATTCACTTATACATAAAACATATATTAAATTATACAAACATACACACATAAATATGTAGATACAGCATACACACATGCATACATATCTGTTAATTGCGAACTGCGATACTATTTCTATTGAGACATTGGCATCTTATATGGGAAGTACACGATATAGTTGTCCGATCTGGATCAAATTTGGTAAGCAGGCGTGAAGACTTCCACAACTGTCACCTACCAAATTTGTTTCGATTCGGCTAAAAAACAATATGTATAGAACAGTTTTCAGTTATATGGGAGGTATATGACATAGTGTTCCGATTTTGACGATTTTTACATATGGGCAGCATACAGCAGAAATCAGCATATGTACAGACAGAAGTAATGGCTATATCGACTCTGCTTGTCCTGCTTATCAAGAATATATGAAGTCGAAGATGCTCCAAAGTTGCACTGATTCTATTGCAATATATTTTTAAATGTATAAACGCCAATTGTTGTCCAGTGTGCGGTGCAGCTATTTGGTTTCGACTTTATCTATTTACTCTAAAACACGTTTCGTAGAGGCACGGGTAATGGCAATGACTGGCTAACGAAATACACACAGCACACGCACACCAGTTTTTGTTTTTCGCATTTTGTAATTTTTGCATTTATGCGTAACAGATTCAGGTCCAAGCCCAGGTCGATTTATCAACAATATTGAAATATGAACTCGGTCTGCGCTTTCAAATGCTTTTATAACAGATATTTTAACACCTCGCTAAGAGGGAAGTCTGTTGAATGCTACTAAAAATCTACATATTTATTGAGGCACTGATTGGGACACAAACCCGCAGGCTGATACCGATAAGCATATATCAATTCGTCTCGTCTCCCAGTTCTTATTAGTATTCAAATTCTCTTGTAAAGTACAAGAATAAGATATCTATTTAGACAGTATTACGTTAGTTGTACTTACAGACTTATAAAGTCGAAAGAAGTCGCAAACGAAGATTTTTCTGCACACTTGCCCATGTAAAATGAATACAATATGGGAGCATTTGACATCGACATCGCTTGGGTATGTATGTGTTTGAGTGTGTTAGGGATCACCATGACTATACCTACACTTACACTTGCCGTTGTCGCTGAGAACAAACGCGGCATTGTTCGATTCCAAGTCCAATTCCCGATACCAATGACGTTTACGAGGCCGAATGCTGTCGCTGTCTCTCGAATCCAGTCTCGACTTTCGAGTTTGAGATCCGATTTGGATTTGGTCATTGACACGAACAGAACTAAGGAGAAGATTTCTGTGGGCATTAAATTAACAAAGCGAAACGTTTGTTTCGCATTTGCTCGCAACAAAGAAGGAGGTGGGGGGGGGGGGGGGTAATGCTCCAACTTCCTCCTAAGCGTCCCCGTACCTTCTTGTTCCTCCCCACACACATTTGTACAGCACCGATTTAAAATAAGAGGACTCCAAGTGTGTTGGCAACTCGTCTATATATATAAAACGATGTAAAGAATGTTTGGCTCCTTCAAATTTGAGTCGAATTAGAAGTTAGATTAGATTGTGAATACGCAAATTAACTCAACCTCTACGACTTGTGATACTTGCCGTTTGGAAAATGTAGCGATATTGTCGACAGAAATCCATTAACATTACGTCATTAGAACACGACAGGAAGGCTAATTGCCAGTGCCCAAAGCTTAACTGCAAAAATGTGGCAAGGCGGAAAACTCAGCTGAATATCTTCCAAATGCTAATCACGAATATATATACATATATACTTTAATGGGTTGAGTGTATGGGTCTTTTGACTAGATATACTTATAGATATACTAAAAAAGTAAATTCGGCAGGCTATATTTGTTTATTTATGATTGAAGTTTTTAATTAGTACGTTCATTAAACTTCGCGCATACTATCCATTGCTCGATATACAGAAGCAGAGTTGATCGATTCGTTGCTATCGATTGTGCTATTCTACTATACCCGCGAACTGTGCTGGTTTTCCAGGGAGATCCAAAAGCGAGCGTGTGACGATCGGCAAGACGACGCGATCTGCGGCTGCTGTGCAAAGTGGTTTTGCCTCTTGTGGGGACAGCCAAGCAATGCATCATGTTGCCCTGGCCTGCAGTTAAAAGTAGAGCCAGATCCGCAGCCGGGGAGTGGAGTCGTCAAGCCGTAGCTGGAGATGTTGGCAGCCGGTCGATGTGGTCGTTGACTTTCAGTTACGTATAAATTTTTTGTTTTTTTTTCGTGTTTTCTTCCTCTTTTTCCTCATTGCCTTCAACTTCGTTGCGTTGTCATGTTAGTTGTTTGTTTTTTTGTTTTAGTTAGATACTGCAGAGTCTTAAGAGAACTGCAACACACACAAATGCACCGTAACCTGCATTCATTACCCTTACCCTCTGTCAAAATATTTGATCCAATTTTATTTGTAACCTTTTTGTATGTGGACGCGACATATTTTTAGAGAGAGTGGCATACTCATACTCTATAGAGTAAACGAGTATATTGTACTTGTGTAGATGTCCGTCCGTCTGTATCAATACCAAGATCTCAAAGACTATAAGAGCTAGAATTACCAAATTCGGTATGTAGCCTCTATTGGTGTACATTTTCTTGGGTAAGGGTTTTCATACAAAATGTTTCGTGGCAATTTGGCTAGAAATATTATCAGATCGTTATGAAAATTAGCATATCGGTAGGTAATGTGATAATCATATACAAACTGAGTGTATAAACTTAATGTGTCAAAAAGTGTGTTTGTTTTCGTTGTTATGTTGCTATTCGAATGCTCTTAACTTGTAAACATATCCTTATTGTCTTTGCGCACTATCTCTCAATTTGTAATGCTTACTTTTCGCTTGTAGGTTATCATTACATAGATCTGCTGTCAGTTGTTGATAATCATTGCTTAACAGATGATATTTTTTGTCTCTTTGCCCAATGACCGATCGGTGTGTAATTTTTACTGCGTACTTGTTTTGGAAAAATTGGCGTGGCCTCGCCCCTCTTATAGGCTATAATAAAATTGCAATGAAATTTTTACTGTATACTAATACGGACCAGGGGAAGGTCAAGGGCTATATATCGTATGAAAAAAATGGACGTGGCACCGAACCTGATACAGGCGTTTACACAAATTCGTCATATCTTTGCACCTATTGGACCGATTGCAATGAAATTTTGTACAGTATAGTGGTATCGACTTGGAGGAAACGTGGGCGTGGCGACGGCTTTATATAGGCGATATTGCAAATTCGTTGTATTTGCTCCCATTAAACCGATTCTGGTCATAAAAGGTCGAGCTATGTATCAGTTTAGAATATCGATATATTCAGTTATCGATATGTGTATATCGATATTCTTAGTTTTCGATATATATATTGAGTTAACGGTATATGTATATCAATACATTCAGTTATCGATATATGTGTATCGATCAATTGAGTCATCGATATGTGCATATTTATAAATTGAGTTTTCTGTTTATGTATATCGGTATATTAAGTTAACTGGATTTGTATAGAAATATATTGTATTTTCGATATAAGTATATTGCTATATTGAGTTTCCGATACATGTATATCGATACATATATAGCGATAATTTGAATTTTTGATAAGGAACAATAAGTTTAGGTCACGCTGAGAAGAGCCATATCTCGGACTCAGTGATGTGGAACCAGAACAAGTGAGTAATTTTCCACATTCTACCCGTCTCACATTATACGGCAACGCTTCCTTTCGTACATTGCTAACTTCGTGTCGATATTAAAATGAGGGGTATAAATATGCCCTTTCTGTCCAGTGGGGTTTAGTGGGTCATGATCGTTAATCGTATGATCATAATCCAATCTGATTTAAACAAGCAAAGTAGCGCGGCAGGCAGAGTTGGAATAACCGCTTCCGAAGCTGGTGCGGTTAGTGAGGCAGCATGTGGCGGCCAGATGTGACTCAGATGTTGTGTTATTATCTCATTGTCAAACTTTCCTGATCTTTTATCTTAAGTGCCGTGAATGACTTCCTCTTGCTCCTTGTCGCAACCATTGGCTAGAGACGGAGTACAGAGTTTGTTTTAGCCACCAACACAACGAACACACGGGCGTGTGAGTGTGATTGTAACTTTTGCAGCCTTTTCCACAGGCATACCTATTCTTACTCTAGGAAGGGGCTGCGTAAAGCGAATTCAATAATCTTAAAATTATTTTGCAAATTACGAAATCTTTACAATTTGCCATGCATGAAATCTCATGAACTTTTGATATTCGATTGGTTAACAAATAGCAACTGCTGCCTTGAATTTAAGTTTGGCACTGCGAATTACACATCACTCCACTCCACATCACCCCAGCCCACCCCTCCACAATATAAAATACGTGCCAGCTGCAATGTCAACTGTCCCATGATTACTCGCGGGACCGAATGGTATCAATATCGGTACGAACCCCAAAATCGCGTCAAAGTTTTGATGTGCTGGCGCCACCCTGAACGCGAATCCGAACCGAATTTAGCCACTGCTGATACGTACGCAGAAGGACCAAGGACCAACGACCAAGGAGCACACTGTAACTGTAAGCAAGAACAAGGCTTTTGGGCGCAGTGGGCCCATAATTCTGGACACATTCGGGTACAATTCCGATGATGGGAAGCGGAAGCAAGGACGTTCAACGTATTGCCAAATACCCCTTCCCCGCCGCCGCCAACATATAATATTCATTGATTGGTCAAGTGGTCACATTTCCAGTAATTCGAGTAAGAGCTATAAAAGCCATGCGTCTGCATGAATAATATAACAACAGCACCAAAAGTGAAGTAAATAGAGTCGGAGCTGGGTGTGGGATTTAGTGGTCACAGGGTGAGCTTGGGTTACGCCTTTATGTGTTCCAAGTGTTCCAAAAGTACATATTTGCATTATTGTTAGTTTCTTAATATGATAAATATGACAAACAGATATTTCAAAATCGATTTAGATTCGCGACCGAATAATTAGTAATATTTTGATTTTTAGCCACACTCTTGCCGTGGATATATGGTACTAATTAGTATAATAAGATTGTCACGCAACGCATCGACAGAACCACTGCAGGAATATCAATTACTAATCATTATTTGTAGTATTGTTTCATGCGATTACGATTTTCTCTACAATTATTAACACAATTCTGCAATTCGGTAGATTATGTGCTTATACATATACAAACAGAGTTTCAACTTAATGAGTTAAAATTTGTGGAAGATATGAGGATTTGCGGTTTGCGGGGGCGGGAGGGGGCGTGGCAAAATTTAAAAACAAAATTGATCTGACGCCCCACAAGGGGAGTCTACTTACCAAATTGGGTCTCTCTAGCTCTTACAGTCTCCTAGATCTAGCTGTTCACACGGACGGACGGACAGACAGACGGACATGGGTAGATCGACTCGATTGTTGATGCTGATCAAGAATATATATGAATATATATATTTATGGGGTCTTAGACGCTTTCTTCTGCACGTTTCAGTTGCACGAATACAATATACTCGTTTACTCTACTAGAGTACGAGTATAAAAACAAGTAAGAACGCTATATTCGATATTCCGAGCGTAAGATACTTGTACTCAGCATTTATTCAATATTCGGCTCACTCAAAAGTATGCAACACTTTGTGATTTTTGTTTACGATTTTACATACAATTATTATCCGATCTTAAGAAAACTCGGTGAATCAGTAGATTATGTGCTTATCAATATACAAACCGAGTTTCAATTAAATGCGTTAAAATTTGAGGAAGATATAAAGTTTTAGGGTTTGTGGGGGCGGGAGGGGGTGTGGTAAAATTTAAAAAACAAACTTGATCTGACGCCCCACAAGGGAATTCTAAATGCCAAATTGGGTTCTAGGCTTTATAGTCTCCGAGATCTAGGTGTTCACACGGACGGACAGACGGACATGGGTACATCGACTCGGCTGACCACGCAAATCGATAAAAATCCACAATTTTTGACACATTAGTTGAAACTTGGTTTAAATATGTACGAGCACATAATCTACCGATATGTCAAATTTCATTGAGACCGGACTGTAATTGTAGTCAAAAACGTAACAAAACATTTTGTATGAGAGTACCCAAAAAAAGAAATCAAAAAGTGTTGCATACTTTCGAGTATGACGAACGTTAAATAAATACTGAGTACGAGTATCTTATTGTCGGAATATCGACTATAGCATTGTTACTTATTACACTCGTACTCTAGTAGAGTAAACGAGTATATTGTATTCGTGCACATGTATTTAACATGCTAAAGGAAGCGTCTCTGACCCCATAGTGTAATAAGTTTGGTATAAACGTGTTTACCGTCCAAAAAAATTGGGTTTGATGGCAATATATCACTAGCTTGTTGTATTCTGCTATCAATCCGAAGAAAACCTTCTTGGTCCATGAATGTAGAGTATTTTAACAGGCGCAACTCGCCCGATCTTTTGCCGATTTTGGTAAATTGTATATCATTGTTAAAGCATTCCAGTTGAACTGCTTTGTTTCAGTAGTTTTTGGCCAAATGTAGTTCATCTACACTCAGTTCTCCAGTTTGAATTTGTAGTTGATATACTTATGCTTGTTTTTGAGTTTTCGACGAACCTTTTAATCCAGCATGTTGTGCGCAGGAACCTCATATGTCTAAACACTCTGAACACACTAATGGCCATGACTATGTCGATCTTTGGAGTATCTTTCTGTACTGGCCACACCTGCTTGAAGACTTCCAGAAATGTTGGACCTTTAAGCCACCGTTTCATCGATTAGTTATCGATGAGGATATTTTGTTAATTGTCAATTGTTCCTCTGTTGATTTAGTTTTGCCTACTTAAGTTGCACAGACGCCAAGTAGTTCCAAGCTGAAGTGACTTTTATGTATATCCTCCAGATGTTCGCCACTCATTTGGCAGGTTTAATTGCTTTTATTGGACCATGCATGACCCATCCCAGTTTTGTTTTTGACATAGTTGGCCAGCTGGCTTTAGTGTTGATGACAGATTGGGTGGAAATCAGCTCCAATGCTGTTGTCAAATAAAAGCACAGGTTTGAGTTTGATGAGTTTGAGCAAATTTGCCATTTATGTGTAAGGGTACTCTTCTAATATTTTAGTATAATCGACGTTTTGCGCAGGGAGGTTGAGGTAATCTATGAGGCGAACATTTGAAACGTTATGTATTTCACTGACTCCGCGGATTTGTATATCTGCAGTTGCGGCGTTTTGCTCATAACGGTGCAGTCCGCCAGTCCGTCCAAAACAGAAGGGTGTGATATTTCCTTTTATGCCAACTTCTCTTGCCGTGTGCTTGTCCATCATTGTGGATGGGCTTCCGTCGTTCAGGAATACAAGTACTTGCTTTTCTTCAGAAGGCATTTCTCCCGCTGTGTACATTACCCGTTGTGGAATTTTAGGCAACAGTTACAGGCGGTGCTTTTGTTTGCGAAATCCCCTATTTTTGACATCCGCTCCGGCGAATTCGCTGCATTTATCGAGAAGGTGCTTGTCTCCATCACATACCAAACATTTTGGACTTTCCCGATTAGCAGGTTTTGATGATTGCTTCTGGTCTCCCGTTGATTTCTTTGCAGAGTGTATTTGGTTGGCGTTATTCATTAAACTTGTACTCTAGTAGAGTATACGAGTATATTGTATTCATGCAAATGTATGTAACAGGCATGTATGTAAACAGCCAAGTCGATCTAGCCACGTACATCTGTCTGTCCGTCCGTCCGTCCGTCTGTCCGTCCTTATGAACGAACGCCTAGATCTCGGAGACTGTAAGAGCTACAGAGACATAATTTGGTATGGAGACTCCCCTTGTGGGGCGTCAGATCAGGTTCATTTTAAAAATTTTCCACGCCCATAGAATAAATGCTGAGTACGAGTATCTTATAGTTGGAATATCGACTATAGCGTTCTTTTTTTGTTTGGTTTCTTTGCTGACATCAGTGATATTTCTTTTTGCCGTGCTTTGAAAGCTTTGTTGCGCTTTGCCGGTATACATTCTCTTCTCCTGAAAATCCACACTCCCTGCTTGTTGATGAGAACTGTGCCTTAATATGGAGCCACGCCATATAAGAGGATCCATCGAATTCAATATCTTGTTTCCCTATGTTTGCCGGGATAGCATATTGATGACGGTGTTTTGTCGAGATTTCCGTCCGGGCCCCTTTCCACTCTGTGTTAGATGAGTTGTGTGAATGTATCTATGAGTATCTCGATGTTGATGATGTACTGAATCGCATCGCGTTGGACGACGTATGCGTCATCTTGGAATGAGAGATAAGGTTTTTATCGATTAATCGATTAACATGGCTATATTGACTAGGATGTTGCTCCTGATCAAGAATATATATACTTAATGGTGTCGGAAACGCTTTCTTTTGCCCGTTACATACATTTGCACGAATACAATATACTCATTTACTCTATTAGAATACGGGTATGAAAAGGACGCCACAGGTAGCTTCTTTGCAATTAATTCCGCATGTTGATTCTGAAGGCCACGCTTCACAAAATTCTCTGTGACGATATTGCGAAATATGGCGAAATAGACGTCACGTAGATTTTGCGATTTCCAAGACTCCAAGTTCCTTTTCGATGCCTCCAACCACTGCGACATGTTGATTATCTATTGTGGACTGAATTTCTCGCGTTCATATATCCGTTTTGAAGGAACAATTTAGGTTGCGGCAGTTTTGTGGTTAATTAATTTTGCCAAGAAGTTTGCAACGCAAACTATATAAAGTATATATATTCTTGATCAGCATGACAAGCGGAATCGATATAACCATGACCGTCTCTCTGTCCGTCCGTGCGTCTGCTTTAACACAAAAATCTCAGAAGTCTTAAAGCTACAGAGCTGAAGTTCGAATTTTATTAAGATGGGATAAATATATCATATATAATAACTGATTGTTCCCGAATAAACCCTTAGAAACATAACTTTTTTGTTTTTTATTCAAATCAAACCAAGTCCGTTTGTCAAAATTTGTGGCACTTGATCTGGCTCTTACAGTCTCCGAGATCTAGGTGTTCATACGGAAGGACAGACGGACATGGCCAGATCGACTCGGCTGTTGATGCTGGTCAAGAATATATATACTTTATAGGGTCTTAGGCGCTTTCTTTTGCCCGTTACATACATTTGCACGAATACAATATACTCGTTTACTCTACTAGAGTACGAGTATAAAAACGTACGTTCATGAATACATGCACATATGCATAAATGCTTAGGGAGTGAGAGAGATAGCAGTATGCTGTTATGATTCTAATTGAAGGCCAAGTCTAGTTCTTCCTCTTTTTCCAAACACAGCAGAAGCAAACTCAATATTATTATGCTAGTATGCCAAACGAGAATATTGTATTTGTGTAGATATTTGTCAGCCTGAACTGTATGCTGAGTACGAGTATCTTATATTCGGAATTTCGACTATAGCGCTCTTGGTTTTTTTTTTATTGAAATTGAACCAAATTCAAAACACGTGGCCTTTAAAAGCATCCAAGTCATGCTATCAAATGTGATCCGAATCAGGCTACTATTTTATGTAGCCGCAATAGAGCCTGATATATGTATATTAATAATGTGAATGGAATATTAGCTTCGTCAATCGGGCGCGTCTTTTCTTTTTGTTAAATATATACTTAGTTTGAAAATAAAAATAGAACATTTTCAACTCAAACCTTTTTTAATGTTTGCAAAATGACTTGGAACTGTTTTATTGCAAATGAATAAGACTTGCGAATGACAACAGAACCCTCTGCAGAGTCAGATGTATTGCGACTTCCACCATCATCATCCCATAATCATTTGTTCAGGCGATTATTACACTTGTCGCGCCCCATTGTGTAGTGGTCCTGGACCGGGTCGCTTAGACGGCAACGACACCTCCCTTTATTATGTACATATTTATGTTTCCAATGTCTACTTAATACTTATTGTTGGTCGAAAGGTCGCCGACAAATCTGCAATGTAATGTTCTTCCTGCGGGTGATTTCCTTTTTGAGCTTCCCCAATGTTAGTTTAAGACCCACCCCAGCGAGTGAAAAGGACCTACAGCAGGCAAAAGCATATTGATTTTTATGCCCTTCACAGTACGATATTATAAGTTTTTATACTCACACTCTATAGAGTAAACGGGTATATTGTGTGCGTGCAGATGTATAAAACAGGCAAATGTTTCTGACCCCATAAAGTATATATATTCTTGATCAGTATCAACAGTACGATATTATAAGTTTTTATACTCACACTCTATAGAGTAAACGGGTATATTGTATGTATGCGTGTAGATGCATGAAGCAGGCAAATGTTTCTGACCCCATAAAGTATATATATTCTTGATCAGCATCAACAGCCGATGTAGATGCCGCTAAATCACAAATATCCAAAAATTGATTTTAAAAACACTAAAGTGGGTGACTTTGTATGGTGTCTATCACAAAAAAGTGGCAAAAAATAAAATATACTTGGTCTGCGTATATATATATAGAATATTAATATCCAAAGTTGAAGTCAAAAAACAAAAAAAGGAAAGTTAGCTGAGGCTTGCCGGAACTTATATACCATTTACTTTGGATGGATAGGATATATACGTCTTATAAGAGTCACTTGTTTTAATTCGGATGTACATTCCGGAACAATCGGTTATATGGTAGCTATATGATATATAAGATCATATAAGATCAGAACAGGTCAGCGGACAAAGTGTCTCCTAAAATGGATACAAGCCGAGTTTAATTTGGAGGAAACACAGGAAACTTATGCTCCTAAATACAAAATAAGTACCTGGTAAACATTTCAGCTCTATAGCTTCTTAGACTTGTGAAATCTCTATTAAGCTGATCAAGAATATATATTTATTGCATAGTCGTTACTTAGAAAACTTCCAAACAAAATTAATATATCACCACAATTTGTTTGCCATATCAAATTGACTAACATAATTAAATACAATAATTTTGTAAAAGTTCATAATTAAACAATTTTCGATCTTTTGAAATGGACAGTTGAGTTTGAAAGCTGATTAGGATTATAAGAAATTTGTGAAGGATGTGCACAGTTCGGCAAAGCCAAGGCAATTCTTGTTGCTTACTGCCAAATCGAAGAAGCTTTGCGCATAAGTGCGCATTTCTTTTGACTTGTAATCCTTATCGGCTTAAGAGCGGGCGGTCTGCGGAGACGCATCGTTCTGCTGTAAATCGCTCACTATTAACCACGACAGGTGGAACCAAGAACCGAATTGTTAATGCGGCTTTCAAGGCACTCTGATAGCCCCTTGCACACATGTGTCCGTAATATGCGCGTACACATGTATGTGTTTGTATACTCTTAGGTATGTACAAATGTGCATACACTAAGAAAACAATCGTGTAACAATTACCGAATTCGTAATAAAAATCAATATTTTCGTTCAAAATAGTACTGTAATCCCGTTTTTCCTATATCGTGAACGATGTCCTCAATTTCAAAACATTTCTCACTTCTCGAACACTTTGGGATCATGATGGGAACGTTGTGGGATCACATCAAGAAAATTTCGGTCTCATAGTAAATATACATATATATATTCCTGATAAGCACAACAAGGAGAATCTATATATCCATGTCCGTCTGTCTGTCAGAGCTGAAATTTGTACCACTTGCTTCTTCTGTCTGCACGCTGGTTTAGTTTAGGATTCATCCACCTTGGACAACTATATCATATGCCTTCCATAAAACAGATTATTCCAGAGTAAATACTTATAATATATAAATATTCAGTTTTTCATCTGTATCAACCTAAATTCGATTTGCATTCAGGAAGCCTCACGATCTCCGACCAGATTTGATCTAAATGATTTATATTTTTAAGCTCGTCCTCTAAAAGAGTATATTGTATTCGTGCAAATGTATGTAACATTCAAAAGGAAGCCCATAATGTATATATATTTTTGATCAGCATGAACAGCCAAATCGATCTAGCCATGTCCGCCTGTCCATCCGTATAAGCGCCTAGATCTCGGAGACTATAAGAGAAGTGACCAAATTTGGAATGTAGACTCCCCTCCCACCGCCAATCGATGAAAACTCCATCCACAAAAACAACTATATTTCGGAGACTATAAGAGCTAGCGTCAACAAATGTGGCGTCAGATCAAGTTTGTTTTAAAATGTTGCCCAAATTTGGTAACTGAAGCTCCGATAGTCTGTATAGCCCATAATCTACCGATTTGCCAAATTTCATTAAGATCGGATAATAATTGTAGACAAAAACCAAAAAAAACATTATGTATGAAAGCACCCCATCCAAAAAAAAAAAAATCAGTAAATGTTGCATACTTTCGAGTGTGTCGAATATTAAAAAAAGGGTACGAGTATGTTATAGTCGGAATATCAACTATAGCGTTCTTACTTGTTTTTAATTATTTTTCTCAAATTTGTAAATTTATGGTAAACTGTAAGTCTGTTAAATAAGTTAAATAAATTCGAACTCAGGCTTTTTCGATATCGCCATCTGGAACGCGCGTCCCGTTAAGCGACACTGCCGTTACATGCACCATGATGGTGAAGCTAAACTTTATATGTATATGCGCCAAATATATAAAACAGAATGTTCATAAAATCGGAACGGAATCATGAAAGCTGTGAACGAATAAGGCTAAGAATGATATTTTGCAAATTCAATAACAAATTAGACTGATTTTGGAACGTCGGATTTTTTTTAGTGTACAAGCCAACATTTTTCATTGGAAGTTAAAACTTAATGGCTTGGCCACTAAGTGCAGCAAGTCATCTCGTAAACTTCCTTTGTTATTCTGTGATACGTAATATTGCGTTGTGGGTTTCTTGTGCTGGGGGCTGAAGTTATATTCATATTGCTTTGACGGAACATCTCCAATCTTCAATTTAAAAAGGTAAATACCCTGTACCTAATAAATCGCTATAAAGTATAGCAAGCCGCTCCTGATCAACTTCGGACATATTCGACACACTTAAAAGTATGAAAAACATTTTTTTTTATATAGTAAGTAGATTTGTACTAGTAGATTTGGTATGTAGACTTCCCTTATGAGGTGTCAGATCGACTTTGTTTTTCAATTTTGCCACGCCCTTCCCGCCCCCGCAAACCGCAAAACTTCCACACATTTTAAAGCATTTAGTTGCAATTCGGTTTGTATATATTTAAGCACATCTACCGATTTACCGAGTTTTGTTAAGATCGGATAATAATTGTAGACAAATCGTAAAAAATATTTTGTTTCGAGTCTACATACCATATTGGGTCTCTCCGTCCGTATGTTTCAACACAAAGATCTCAGAAGTCTTAGAAGCTACAGAGCTGAAATTTTTAATAGATGCTTCTTTTGATTTTGTTGCTTCTTTGGTTAAGTTGGAGTTTACCATATAGCTCCCATTGTACCAATTTTTTTTTAATTAATACAAAATGTTTATTTTTCCTCCAAGTTTGGTTTGTATTAAGTTTAGGAGGGCCCACGTCTGTTGACCAACTTTTATTGTGATCGGGAAACTACATCATACAGCCCCATAGAACCGATTTTTTTCCAAATGATTACAAAATATTTGTTTTTCCTTCAAATCGAGTCATATGTGGTTTGTATCTATTTTAGGAGGCCCCACATTCACAGACAAAACTATATTCAGATCATACAACCCTATACATATATAGACCCTATATAACCAATTTTTATGAATGAAAATAAAATTTTTGTTTTGCATCCAAATCAATCCAAATTTGGTTCTTATCTATTTTATGAGGCTCCACATTCACAGAACAAATTTTAGGCAGCTCGAAAAGTTCTATTATATAGCCCTCTTAGAACAAATTTTTGTTCATCCAAATCTTACCAAATTTGGTTTTTACTTATATAAGGAGCCCCCAAGTCTGTTGACCAAATATACTCTTAATCGGAAACCAAGTAAGGCACGTCCCAAATAAGGCACAAAGACCCCTAATTCGAATCAAAACAAGTACTGAAACGCTTTCTATTAATACTCTTGTATTTTTTTACTCTCTTATTTTTTTTCTTTCTCTCTCATTTACGTGATTGATATTGCTTAGTGGACACAAGGTCAAGGTCAAATCGAAAATTGTGAGATAGACACAATGATTGGGTGGGAGCGGTTGGGCGAGAAACGCAAGCACGACACCCAGTCGGTGTGTCCATCCTTCTGGATGGTGAAAACGATCTGCCGGTTATCAGCTGAGAAGGCAACCGACAGCACATCCTTGGTGTGTCCCTGGAAGCGGCGAGTCGTCTTGCCGGCAGCCAAGTCCCACAGACGCAGAGTCTGATCCCAGGAGCCAGACAGAGCGTAGTTGCCATCTGAAGAGAGCACAACATCGCTGATGAAGTACGAGTGACCGTACAGACTCATCTGGGGATAACCGTAGTTGGTATCAATTTCGGGGGTCGCGGGTCAATTTCCATACAATCAATGTCTTGTCACGCGATACCGAAATAATGGTATCGAGATCCTTGGGGTTGATGGCAATCTGGGTGAATCAGCCATTGTGGCCAATCAAAATTCCACGCAATTGCAATGTCTGAGACATGTTGGCAAAATTATTTATTTAATTCCAATGAACGGGGCACGAACACACGTCCTAAGGCGTCGCAAGCAGCAAAGAATAAGGTATCTATGTATTTACAAATATCACATAATATATAATGCATATCCGAAAGCAACGCTGTATGTACTGCGAAAATTCAGGGCATAACATGTGCGAGTGCATAGCACTTATCTTTCTTTATTTATCTAATTATTTGTAAATGATTTTGTGATTTTCCATCTTATTATCTAGCTAGATAGAGAATAGTACGAGTTTGCGAGTGTTTTTTCGGAGTTTCCCTTTTCGGTGTTTGTGCTGTACGTGTATAATTGTAAATACTTAATTACTTATATTACAATAAATGACAATAATTTTAAGCAAAATATACCTGTGCACATGTTTGGATTTTTATTAGCAGTATAACCCACAGCGTTACTCAAACCACACAGTGACACTATAAAAACGTTAGCAAAATAACCAAGTAAGAACGCTATAGTCGAAATTCCGACTATGTATAAGATGCTCGTATGTACTTTAATAAGTAGGCAAGCCTTTTATACCCTTTACGTTCGTTCAGCGAATTTTATCAGGATCGGTCTGCTATATATAGTAGCTTTCTAGGTACAGTACACAAACTAAATTTGGCTCCATTTGGATGAAAAAAAACATTTAGTGTTCGGTTCTATGGCGGCGATATGATGTAGTTGTCCGATCTGAATACAACTTGTTTAACAGACGTAAGGGGTTCTAAAATAAATACAAACCGAATTTGGTTCGATTTGGATGAAAAACGAAAATGTTTTATTCATTCCGAAAAAAACTTTTCTATGGGGGCTATATAATATAATATCCCAGATCATGTTTTCAATTCAGGATCAAACAGACAAGGGTCTGTCACGCCACG
This sequence comes from Hirtodrosophila duncani, assembly GCA_037043425.1. Lineage (NCBI taxonomy): Eukaryota > Metazoa > Arthropoda > Insecta > Diptera > Drosophilidae > Hirtodrosophila > Hirtodrosophila duncani. The sequence goes on from JBAMBM010000472.1 coordinate 30,818, forward strand.
TTTTGCCTGATCCATACATCCGATCGAATTTAAACTACCTTTGTACCATAGGTACTGGGTATATAATTAAAGACAGCTTTAACAAGAAGGGCAAGACAAAATTTCAGAGAAGTCTAACTCTTACCAATGTGGTACGCAATTTATTATTCCAAATACCTTCCGTTTTGGTATATAGCACTGTTGATCTCAACATCCGAACGCTGTAGGATGCAAACAAATGCTGCCTCGACATCAGTTATGATTACTTTCGGTACACACGTGCTGTATATGTTTACATGTTTTACCAGTGCCTGGTTCTACAGTGACTTCCTTTGCATTTTTCTCGCATAATAGTATATAAAAAAGAAAAAAGTGGGATAGAGAGAAAAGGCACAGTAAGCATTTGCGTGTCCAGTATACTCGTGCTACAGCCTAACTCTCTTTTGTGGCAGGAATTGGAGGGTGTTGGTCTGCTTGGGGTTCTTCTGCCTGTGCCTCTTTGGGGGTCTGTCTCGTCGTCCTGCGACTGTGGCTGCGGTACTTGCAAATCGCAGTTCAAAGCGAGCTTTTGTGTGCTGCGCTTTTGTTGTTGCTGTTGGTTCTGGCTTTGTCTCTTTGTTGGCGCACTTGTTCGGTCAAAAGGGCGCTAACAAAAGGTCGGCCGGCCAAAGGACCGTTAGATGAGATGGCTGACAGAGCTCGTTCGAGTGGGTCCATTATTTATGCCTATTTATGTTTGTCCATTTTTTGCATTACACTTTGCCACATTTCGAATGTGCTGCCTTGGTCTTGTCGTACATAGGAAGAAGGGCGCTGACGAACGCCACAGTATGGTCTTTTTTGTTGGCGCTAGACTCGGAGTCTCACTCATTTTCGTATTGGTTGCTTAGTTAACCTCTCTGATGAGTCCTCTTTCCCACACGCTTGCCTATCGCATCATTGCAATTAACTTATAACAGAGTACTCATTACCCTTATCCCCTCAATTCTCTCAATAAATCACTGTAGTTGCAGCAGTACAGGGGAAACAAGACGAATTTAAGATCTCCGATCTTGATCAGAATAGGCCAGGGGACGATGGGTCCCCTAAAATGAATACATGCCGAATTTGGTTTGATTTGGATGAAAAACAGAAATGTTATGCTACTAAGTGCTCATTCCGGAACAATCGTTTATATTGTAGCTATATGATATAGTTGGTCTACTTTTGATCAGATCTGACCAGTGGACTTGGTCATCAAAGTCATCAAATGTATATAAACCGAATTTGGTTTGATTTGGAAGAAGAACAGAAAACTTATCCTCCTAAGTATTCATTCCGGAACAGTCGGCAATATGGGAGTTATATGATATAGTTGTCCGATATTGATCAGCTCAGACCAGCGGATGTGGGACCTCTTCATATGGATACAAACCGACTTTTGGTTGATTTTTATGAAAAGCTGAAAAGTTCTGTTGCCAAGTGTTCATTCCGGAAAATCGGTTATATGGGAGCTATATGATATATCTCTCCGATCTTGATAAGAACGTGGATTCTCTCTATCCTCCGATCAAACTACAGCATTCCGTTGCCGTTCTGCGACAAGATATCGCAAGATCGTGTTCTGGCGTTATTCCAAACAGTACATGCGTTCTAGACATGTGATGTGGGGCCTATAGTTGTTTGATCTGTTGTTTGATCCTATAGTTGTTTGATCTGATCAATCACAAGATTGATGTAGATGTCTCTAGGACACAGAGTCCCCAAAATTGGTTCAATTCCAATGAAAAAAAAAAAAAACAGCTATTAAATAAAAACACTAAAATTAGCGCTAGTTTATATGGGGGCCACCCGAAAAAGTGGGCAATGCAAAAAAATAAAATAAACTTGATCTGGGTACATATTTATGGGAAATTAAAATGCAAATTTAAAGCTTTTTATCTCTTGTGGTTTTCAAGATCTAGATTTTCATAAGTCGGAAACGCTTCTTTCTGCATGTTACATACATTTCACAAACAACCTTTGCACTATAGGTACAGGGTATAAAAATGTCAGCTGTGTAGCTCTTAAGACTTCTGAGAGAGAGGGGCTTAAACACTCCGAAGGACGGACAGACGGATTGCAATATCGAATCCCCTCATCATGCTGACGAAGAATATATATACTCTAACCATATAAACACTTCCTCCTGTGCGTTGCAAAAATTAAAAAATTAAATCAAATATTTTGTGAATGGTATAAACAGGAGTTATAATAAGTTTTATTATTAGTAATAATTCGAGTGCCACTACTTAATATTTTGTCTATAAGTTAAAATGTTCTGTAAGTAACAAAAGATTTGAATTTTGAAATTTTCAGCGCTATAGCTTTTAAGACTTCTGAGATCTTTGTGTTGAAAGAAAGGGACGGACCGACGAACATGGTTATGTAGACTACCCTTATCGTGCAGTCTGAAAAAAATCCTTCTATGCATTGCAAACTTTCTGACAAAATTAATATATTATCACAATTTGTTGTAAACTTTATAAATATAGGTCTCAACGGAAACGGACGAAATATTTTGCAATTATTTTATTTTACATTAAGATCGCATTGTTCGCATGTTTGCTATAGAAATCGTGGTTGTAAAAGAATGTGGAATGGTCTAATATGCTTATAATTTGGTTTCCAAATTCATTACATTTTTCGTAATTTTTACAAAGCTTCGTCTAATCGAAGCCTTCCTTAGTTGTTCTATTTAGAAAGAGGCTACCCCAATCCAATAAAGTATTATTAATATGATGTACTTCAGCTTCAGCGTTCTGCTTGCTCTTATTCTGTGACACCACTCAGAAGAGTCTACATAGTGGCAATTCAAGCATTAGAAGATAAGACACTAGATAATCTATCGATACATTTCAAACCCGAAAGTGCAGCATTAGCAGTAGAAGGCTTAGGGAGTTAGGGTTTTCATTTTGCAAAGTGCTTTGCAGGACTTGGCTACTTTTATAGCTACGTATATAAATATATGTATTGGTCTCTGCTCCCTTACTCTATTTTGGCTTCAACAAATTCATTTTTAATGTCAATGCCAGCGGCCATGCGAGCAGCTCGAGCACGTGTAGCATTAGCATTAGCGTTAGCACTGGGGATATTTTCCTTAGCTTTTGCCAAGAGGCTACCGATGGAATTAGGTCGTGACCACGGATGGGATTGGATTTCAATTGAAAATTCATTATTGCGGCGGGTATAACTTTTTTTTGTGTTTGCGTGTTTGTGTTTATTTTCGTTGTTAGCCGATGATTTTCATTGCGGAGCTTGAAGAGGAAGCCATAATATTTATTGTGGTTTTGTATTTGTATTTGTTATATGTATTTACCTTAAAACCACATACACTCACAGTCACACCGAAACACATCCTCCGCACTAAAAGGAAATGTAGCAAGGTGGGAGAAAAGTGGAGTTTTGAATCGATCTCATCAAAAATTTGGGCAATAAGCACGTTGCGGTAACAGCGCGTGCCGCTTGAAATTCACCTTTTGCCTCTTTCTACTCCCACTCCCTAGCCTTCAATCAACTTTCAATTGCCCCGTACCCCCGCGCAATAAAACTAAAGGTTGAGAGGTTGACTCATACGCATTGTAATGTAGTATCGTCATCAGTGGAGCAAGTGGTGCGCACACATTGTAGGAACTCTCCGTCCTTGCAATTGCTTCGACAGCCGAAGATAAATGACGCCAGAAACAGCAGACATATATATATAAACATATATAATAAAATGTTCTGCAAATATATATGTGTGTATAAAGCAAAGCACCGACAAAAAGGAATCCATTGAGTCAATTTGCGGAAGCTGTTCGTAAGTGTACGAGTCAATATTTCAATTTCAATTGTGTGGGTGTGGGTGTGTATGTTTTGGGTCGCCGAGAGGAAGTCATCATTATAAATAAAATGTTCAAAGCTAATCGGAAAAACAATCATTCGTAGTTTGTTGTTTTTATGCGGTGGAGCAGTGCAACGTCTGTACGCGAAAGTCTGGATTTGGTTGCTCGTTTGTTTATTTGTTTGTGTTCCAAAAAGGGTTGCACCCCTTCCCCCCTCCACGAGGCAGACAATGCCAAACCACGTCCCCGCAGACGTATCTTACATGATATTTTTTGTCAATATATACTTAATTACATTGATACTATTGTATGTATTTCTGCTCTTACTATAGTAGAGTAAATGTGTATAACGGGCAAAAGGAACCGTTATACACCCATAAAGTATATATAATCCAATCCTATGACCATTGCTTGAGCAGGTTGAAAAACCGGTTTTTGCATTTTGCCACAGCCGCAGCAAATGACACGCGACCGCGACCTCCTATGTCAATAAACAAATGAGTGCCTCTAAAATGTTGAGATTTTCCTTTGATTTTGTGCGTTAACTGAGTCAAAAGCAAGAACTGGACAAGGAAAGGGACAGCACAAATTCGAGTATTACGCTCATGTCCCAACAATGCAAAAAAGGCACGACAGCGGCTGCTCATATCCGCCTTCCTCCTATTAAGCTACAAGCAAGTTCAATTCAATCCAATCCAGCAGCAGCAGCAAGCACATGTAAGCGAATACAATATACTCGTTTACTAGAGTACGAATATAAAAACACAAAAAATGTTGTTTTCAAAGTTCACTTCTGCGATGCAATACTTCAGATTGCTCTTCATCTTCAGAATACGGGATAAACGAATGTAAATTTTCTTGCTATTGGATAACACATCAAATTGCGAAAAAAATTTATATTTAGCGAAGACTTTTCACAACTTCCGTTCGCATTCGGAGCTGCCTTACATATGCATACATATTAAGATATATATATATAAATATATTCTTATACCCCTTTCCTGAGGGCATCATAATATTGTCACAGCATTTGTATTTCATAGACATGGAGGCAGTCATAATAATAACCATTAAGCATATTGATATATATCTGGGATGGCGTATAATTGTCAAGATGAGAGTGAGAGACTACCGTATACAATATACATATACAATATACTCGAAGAATTTATAATCGTAGACTGATAGTAGTGCAAATGTATGTAACAGGCCAAATAAAGAGTTTATGACCTTATAAAATGTATATATATTCTTGATCAGCATCAACACCGGAGTCCATTTATCCTTGTCCGTCGGTCCGGCCGCCTGAACCCCTAGATTTCGGAGACTAAAAGAGTCACCAAATTTGGTGTGTAGACTGCCATTATGGGGCGTCAGATCAAATTTGTTTTAAAATTTTGCCCCACCCCTTCCGCCTCCGCGGAAACTCTGTAAGATCGGAGGAGAATAATTGTAGACAAAATCGTAAAAAAACCTTTTATATGAGAATGAGACAACCTCAAAAACAAAAAAAATTGTTTTTTCATACTTTTGAGTGTGTCGAATATTGAGCATATACGAGTATTTTATAGTCGGAATAGCGACTATAGCGTTCTTACTTGTTATACACGTACTCTAGTAGAGTAAACGAGTATATTGTATTCGTGCAAATATATGTAACAGGCAGAACGAAGCGTCTAAGACCAGATAAAGTATGTATATTCTTGATCAGCATCAACAGCCTTGTCGATCTAGGAATGTCCGTCTGTCCGTCCGTCCGTCCGTCCGTCCGTATGAACACCTAGATCTTGGAGGCTGTAAAAGCTAGAAAGACCCAATGTGATATATAGACTTCCTTTGTGGGGCGTCAGATCAAGTTTGTTTTAAAAATTTGCCACAAATTTTAACGCATTTAGTTAAAACTCGGTTTGTATATGTATAAGCACATAATCTACCGATCTACCGAAAGTCTGGATCTGGTTGCTCGTTTGTTTACTTGTTTGTGTTCCCAATTTTAACGCATTTAGGTGTTAGATAACAATCCATCCATATCCATATACTTTATGGGTTCTTAGACCCCTCCTTCTGCCTGTTACATACATTTGTACGAATACAATATACTCGTTTCCTCTTCTTGAGTGCTAGTATAAAAATGTCATACTTTTGGGTGTGTCGAATATTGAATAAATGCTAAGTATGAGTATCTTATAGGCGGAATATCGACTATAGCGTTCTTACTTGTTTGTATTTGCAAGGGTGTCTAAGCTTCGCCTACCCGAAGAGAGCCGGCCTCTCTTGTTTTGAATGACAAATTAGTAACAGTAAAATCAACATGGCACGCGCCCCGATTGGTGTTGGTATGATATTTATGGACCGTTGCCAGAACAGAGTGATGCACTTTCCTAGCCATGCCCCGAGCCAGTACTTCATAAACGGAAGTTGCAAGTTGTTTAGATTCAATCAGACCACGACGAACGGCCTCGCAAACACCAAATGGCCACCCTATAAATAAAGTAAGAACGCTATAGTCGATATTACGACAATAAGATACTCGTACTCAGCATTTATTCAATATTCGACACACTCAAAAGAATGGAAGACTTTGTGATGTAACAGGGAAAAGGAAGAGTCTAAGACCCCATAAAGTATATATAGTTTTGACCAGCATCAACAGCAGAGTCGATCTAGCCATGTCCGACTGTCCGTCCGTCCATCCGTATGAACACCTAGATCTCTGAGTCTTTAATAGCTAGGGAGACAGAGCTAGGCGTCAGATCAAGTTTGTTTTAAAATTTTAACCCGCCCCCGCAAATCGATCAATTTTTTGTGCTGTCCAATGAACAAATTCAAAGGAAATCACAAAACTTTAGAGGCAATCATTTGTTTATTGATTATAGCAAGTCGCGGTCGCGTGGCATTTGCTTCTGCTGAGGCAAACGGCAAAAACGGGTTTTTTCTAAATACTCACTCAATGGTCATAGGGGCGGATTAGACATACTTTTGAGTGTGTCAAATATTGAATAAATATTGAGTACTAGTAACTCATAGTCGGAATATCGATTATAGCGTTGTTACTTGATTTTATCCTCGCACTCTAGTAGAGTAAACGAGTATATTATATTTGTGCAAATGTATGTAACAGGCAGAAGGAAGCGCCTAAGACACCATAAAGTATATATATTCTTGATCAGTATCAACAGCCGAGTCGATCCATCCATGTCCGTCTGTCCGTCCGTATGAACACATAGATATCTGAGCCTGTTAGAGCTAGGGAGACCCACCTTGGTATGTCGACTCCCCTTGTGGGGCGTCAGATCAAATTTGTTTTAAAATTTTGCGCCCCCCCCCACAATTCGGTAAAGTCCGTATATCTCCCACAATTCATGACAGTTTTAGTTTAAGCTCGGTTTGTGTAAGTATTATGTTTGCACATAATCTGCCGATTTTCCAAATTTCATTAAGATCGGATAACGCTGTAGTCGATATTCCGACTATAAGATACTTGTGTTCTTTGTTACTCCGTCTGTCCGTCTGACCGTCCGTCCGTCTGTTTCAACATAAGGATATCAAAAGCCTTAAAAGCTACAGCTGAAATATCTACCAGATGCTTCTTTTGTCTGCGCCCTAGTTGTCGGACAACTATATCATATAGGTATCATAAAACCGATTGTTCCGGAATGAACACCCTTGCATAACATCTCTGTTTTCATCCAAATCAAACCAAATTCATCTTGTCCCTTGCTTTCACGCCCGAAGTCCAGATTTCATCTAGATCGGTTATATATTTAAGTTTGTCTTGTTTTTTTTTTTTTTGTGTTCGATACAAATTCGTCCAAGTAATGAAAAACATTTTTGAATCAATCTATCTCACTGTCGTCCTTCGCTCAAGTGTCTGCTTTGCCTTTGATCCACTGAACTAAAGTCATTTGTTGTAGTTGTATCTGTAGCCGTGTACCACTGCCAAGGTTGTAATCTTTAATATTAACAAAATTCGATGTGTTTCCAGCATGTCGGCGAAACGAAAATCGCCACCCACTAAATTCGATGTCGATTCGAATAGCTGCCAAGGATTAGAGATTGACCTTAATGCTCCTTCCCTCGCTGCCGTTCCAGCAATTGGCTATCCAAATCAACATCTCAACGAAATTGCGCTCTCGGCTGCAACTGCCAATATGCAGCAACGGTTTTACAACAGCAACAAAAATGAGAATAATGAAAGCGAAAACAAAGTCAACTTAGGACTAGGTCTGGGAATAGGAGTGGGAGTAGAAATCGGAATGGTGGCGACAAGCGCAAGCGACGGTGAGATCACCGATGTGGATACGGATGCAAGAAGCGTGAGCCATAAAGCAAGCTCCAACACGAGTCCCAGCGAATCGGACCTTGAAAGCGTTACTCATATGGTAAGAAGTATGTGAAAATCTACAAGGACATCGACTTCGATTTGAGAACAAACTCTTTCGGAATGAAAACTTTGTAGGGTAAACGAGTATATTGTACAAATGTATGTAACAGGCTTAAGGAAGCGTCTAAAACCTCATAAAGTATATATATTCTTGATCAGCATCAACAGCAGAGTCGGTCTAGCCATGTCCGTATGTTCGTTTGTCCGTCCGTATGAACACTTAGATCTCGGAGACTATAAGAGCTACAGTTACCAAATTTTGTATGTAGACTCCCCTTGTGGGGTTTCAGATCAAGTTTGTTTTTAAATTTTGCCACGCCCCTCCCGTTCCCGCAAGTCACAAAACTTTATATCTTCCACAAATCTTAACGCATTTAGTTGAAATTCGGTTTGTATGTATATAAGCACATCTACCGATTTGCCGAGTTTTGTTAAGATCGGATAATAAATGAAAAAAACATTTTATATGAGAACACCCCACCACCACTCTCTAGCTCTTACAGTCTACGAGATCTAGGTGTTCATAGTCTCTTTATAGTCTCCTAGATCTAGGTGCTCATACAGACGCACAGACGGACAGGGGTAGATCGAAGCGGCTGTTGATGCTGATCAAGAAAATATATACTTACATACATTTGCACGAATACAATATAGTTTTTTACTCTAGAGTATGAGTATAAAAACAAACAAAATTTGATGTACTGAGAGTTCATTCCGAATCGGTTGGTGATATGGGAGCTGTATGATATTGTGGTCTGACCCAAATCAACTTTAGTCAGCAGACGTGGAGGCGTAGAAAACGGACATATACCAAATTTAATTCAATTCGGATTAAAAACAAAAAATTGTTGTGCTAAGAGCTCAATCTGAATCGGTCGGTTATATGGGAGCTGTTTGATTTAGTATTTCGATCTTGACAATTACAATACATATGAGCAGCTTACATCAGAAAGAAGTCGTTGGTAGAAAGTTCAATTCGATAGCATCCAAACTGAAAGACTAGTTTGCACACAAACTCAAAAAACTTCCTTTTTTGTTTTGTTTTGCTGTTTGTAACCCATACATGGGGGTACCTCCTACCTCATAAAGTATATATAATTTTGATCAGCATTCTGTGCTTTCGTTAGTCCGTCCGTCCGTTTATTCATCTGCGTGTGTGTATTAACTTCGATAAAATTTTTATATGTGCACGCTAGTTTACTTTGAAATTCTTCCAAATCGGACAACTATATCACACCTACACATGCATCCACAACCACAAAACTTCTCCCTCTGACGAAGGAGTCGTCACACTTTTTGTCACATTAATTTCAGAATTTCTGTTTCTACTTTTCTTTTTTACAGTCAGCGCGATATCCACGACCGGCAACAGGGTTAAAGAAGCGAACGAGAAAAGCGATAAAATCGCGACTGATTAATGGCAGTAGGAAAACCAAATTGGTTTCAATCCAATCCAATGAAAATCAAATCTCTAGAACTGACACGTCTTCAAAGCTAGATGCGCGAGCAATGACGCAGTGGAGGCTACAGCGGGACCAAGAGCTACCCTTTCTCAAGAGTATATCAGATTGCAAGGTAGAAAACGAGGAGATAACACATTTCGCGCATGAATATAATGTGATAAAGCAAGATATTGAGGGTGCGGTTGATCTGGATCCTGAAAAGCGAACGCAATTTATAGCAGACGATCACGCTTTACGACAAGGACTGAGTTTAGAAAAAGGAACTCTGAAGCATATTTCGCCTTCGAGCTCGGAAGGGTTCACTCATGAAAGGAATGTAACTCTGTTCGATTTAGAAACGCCTGCAACAGCTACAGTTGCGACAATACCTCCGTCATTTTCCTCAAATTACTGTGGGGGCATGACAACAACAACAACGGTAGATTATTTGGATATGCTCACGTCGAGTATTTCGAAGAGGTAAGTACAGATATGCCAAGCTTTGTCAAGTGTTTTTAAAGCTGCACGAATACATTATATGTACATACTTCTTACTCCACGAGTATGAGTATATAAATAAACAGTTATGTGCGGCGTACACCTACTAGAGAGGCTTGACAGTTATATGCAAAAACATGTACTTAGTAAAATGACATAGGTATGTTATATGATAACCGCTCCTGATCAACTTATGTCAACCGACTTGGAACCTCCTAAAATAGACACACTTAATTTGATATATGATATAATATGATATAGTTGCCCGATCCTGATCAGATTTAGTCAGTAGACTAAATAAAAAACATAAAAGTTTTTTACTAAGTGTTCATTCTGGAATAATCGGTTATATGGTAGCTCTATGATATAGTTGACCTATTTTTAGAATATCAGGGCCAGCGAGGAGTCCTCAAGTGGATACAAACGGAATTTGGTTTGATTTGGAAGAAAAACAGAAAAGTTATGCTCCAAAGTGCTCGTTCTGGAACAATCGGTTATATGGGAGCTATATTATATAGTTGTCCGATCTACATAAAAATCAGCGTACAGACAAAAGAAGCATCTGGTAAAAATTAAAGCTTTGTAGCTTTTAAGACTTCTGAGATCTTTGTGTTGAAACATACGGACGCACGGACAGAAGGAGTGAAATGGTTATATCGATTTCCCTTGTCATGCTGATCAAGAATATATATACTTTATATAGTCGGCAACGCTTCCTTCTATGCGTGGCAAGCTTCCTGACAAAAGTAATATAACAATTTGTGAATGGTATAGAAAGTTATGAAATAAAAACCCAAAAATTTTGGTGGTATTTACTTTTTCTTAGTGTCAATTTCTCCCACTTTTGGCTAACCAAAATCGTTACAAGTTTTCTAACAGGTGTATCTCATTAATGACAGGAGATAGCACTTTCTAAACTTGCTCATTTACTCTACATTTACTTTACTCTACTCTTGTACTCTAGTAGAGTAAACGAGTATATTGTATCCGTGCAAATTTATGTAATTGGCAAAAGGAAGCGTCTCCGACCCCATATGGTATATATATTCTTGATCAGCATCAACAGCCTAGCCATGTCCGTCTGTCCGTCTGACCGTCTGTCCGTATGTCCGTCCATCCGTATACATCTAGATTTTGGAGACTATAAGAGCTAGAGTCACCAGATTTGGTATGTGGGGCGTCAGATCAAGTTTGTTTTTTAAAATTATTTTTTTTTTATTTAAACACATTTAGTTGAAACTTGGTTTGTATATGTATAAGCGTATAATCTACCCAATTGTTAACATACGATAATAATTGTAGACAAAATCGTATAATCGTAAAATTGTATAAAAAACACCCCATCCAACAAAAAAAAATTGTTTCCATACTTTGAGCGTGTCGAATAAATGAATAAATGCTAAGTACTAGTATCTTACAGTCGGAATATCGACTATAGCGTTGTCACTTGTTTTTTATCTGAATAATTGAAGTACTTTTTTGAGTGAACATGCTAGGATCTTTCAAGTTAATACTAACAATTTAGAAACTTGGTACAAATGTAAATGATAAGCAAGCTACAGCTATTATGGGTCAGGTTCTTGTCCCAGCACTTGCAATTAAATATTACTACAACAACCACAGGGTTTGTGCCAATAGACTTTACCGCCGATCGCTTCGATTTCTGCTATATGATATGGTAATGTTATCGAAGTTAAGACTACCTTATAAAACTACACATAGACTTTGAAATGACAGTCCAATAATTAGAACGCAAAGGTACATCAATATTTTGTAGAAACGTAAGTAAGTAGTCCATGTCAAAAATTCTGTTTAGCTGATAAATGCAACCCACAAAAATGCCAATATCCGTGTGAATGAGAGTGAATTGGTGTTGCCAGCTCCACTGAGGATGGGTACGAGTAAGTAGAAGCCATTACACTTCCGTTTTGAAAATTGCCGTTGGCGAGTCTAATTCTATTAAAAATTCACAATAACTAAAACTAGCAAAGGTCCTCGATGATGTCTGCTTCTACTGATTCCATACAGCTTCGATTGACTTTCCAAGTACCACCCGTTTATTCGTTGCTCAAATTTCATAGTACGCTTTAGATTGTGGTTAAATAATTGAATACCACGGACGGATATGGCGAATCGCGATTACGACGACAGGAGTGCTAATTTCCATCCACCCACATTTACACACACACACACACCTGTTAGGCATCTCCAGCATTCCAATTTTATTTCCACCTGCTTCCATTTGTTTTTTTTTTTTTTGGGCAGGCAAAGCAGAAAATACTTATATTTCTATCTGCCAGAAAACCGGTTGATGATGCTAATTAACACAAGAGTCATTCCGCCGACCGGAAAATACAGGGTTAGTGGTATTTGCCATTGCGCTGTCATTGCATTGGAATTGAATACTTTATTGTATTGGTGATGTTTTGTTATCGTATACCCTTGACTAGGACTAGTGACAGATACTTTTATGGATCTGGATTTTGGATACGTTCATCATGTGCGATCAAACTAGGAAGATAGTTAAATCTTAATTCGCCTTCTCCTTTCGCAGGGCGTGCTGAATCAGGTAGTTATGCTAGGGAACGCCGAATTTTTGTCCAGATCCAAACATCTTGATATAATAGTCTGAAGTCACTGATACAAACACTAATGATCTAGGAAAATGTTGAAGGCAGCAAACGTTGTACATTCTGCGACAATAGGTTTTATTGATATGAAAAGTCTCTACAATGTTGTTTTTTGCAGTGAGCAGTCCGTTGGAGGTGGAGGATTGCCCATCGAGCGAAGCTCTGAGAAAGATCGTGCCGTGTCCGATATGATACGTCAACTTCAACTCATACAAAGCCGGTTATTCAGCCAGGTAAGTCAATTCTTATGTATAATCTTATGAGCCAGAGCGCGGCTGCGTACTTATGCTAAGGTAGCTCTTCAATGTTACTGCCGGCTAAGAGATACCCTCGCTCGTTTTCGTTTACGCCATTTATCCTAAAATTTTTATCCGACCATTATGAAGTTTGGTGGATCTGTAGAGAATGTGCTAACATATATCAAATTTCATTGGAAGATAAAGGCTTTTATTGATTTGTGGAGGGTGCGCAAGGATTATCGATTTGCGTGGGCGATGCAAAAAAAAAAAATAAAAACTTGATCTGACGCCCACAAGGTTAGTCTACATGCCAAACTTGGTAAGTCTTGCTCTTATGGTCTCCAAGGTCTAAGTGTGGATACGGACGGGCATACCTAAATCGACGCGGCTGTTTATGCCGATCAAGAATATATATACTTTTATATATACTTTATGGCGGAAACGCTTCCTTTTGCTCGTTACATACATTTGCACGAATACAATATACTCGTTTACTTTACTACAGTTCGAGTATAAATATCACAAAGTGTTGCATTCTTTTGAGTGTGTCAAATATTGAATAAATACTGAGTTCAAGAAGATACTTTTAAGATTACTGCCGGAATATCGACTATAGCGTTTTTATTTGTTTTTTATTATGATATTAATAACCACCTCATATACGTTTGAGATTTCGGGACGTGAAGAAAGCATCTTAAGTTTTGTGAGCTGAGGTGATTGACTGTGATTGACAAGCACAAATTGTATGTTGTTGAGGTTTTTGAGACAATTTTTTTTTTCCCAACGTATGACTTGAACCCATTTTAGTATGAGCCTCTGCACCTTAGAGGGCAAAGCTAATGCCGGTCACAAAAAATTTACCAAACTGAAAAACAATTTGTCGTCAGCCTTTAAAAAAAAATTCACTTTTATTAACTTCGGTTTTTATAATAACAAGCTCGGTGATGGGCGGTGCCACGCCCCCTTTTTCTATCCATATAGAAAGGAGTAACAAAATGTTGGCTCAAATATCTTGGTAAGTGTTTTTATTTATTAATCTTTTATTTATCAATTTGAAACAAGAAAGGAAGGCTAACTTTGGGTATTAGAACTGTAATAACATTATAAACTTAATTGTCCGGTCCGGTAGAAACTCGCTCGGCACATGTAGAGGCTTCTAAGACTGACACTAACCAAATTTGCTTCGATGCAGATGGAACAACAATCAATTTTGGTGTACTAAAAGTTCATTCCGAGTCGGTCGGTTACATGGTAGTTATATGATATATATGATATAGTGGTCCGATCTGAATTTTCACAAATTTCAAGTTGATATCTATAATAGACTTGTCGTGTAGATACAGGCAATAGACAAACAGGCGGACATGGAGATGCTTCCTGCTACTATGCGTTTGTAAATGTATAAAACATCACTTAACATCACTAGCAGGCTACGCATTAAAAACAGTACCATATCTGGCGTTTCTGTTTTGCTTTTCCTTTGCCTCTTCGTCTTCTGTTTTAACTTCTTCCGCGTCTTCGCATTCAAGCGCTCTCATGCAAAATAATTGCCAGGAACAGCAATACGAATGGTTCACTGCCACACACATACGCACAAATACATACTGTCGTTTGTTCAGGCTAATAGAGAAAATTATCAGTACTTTTATACGGACAGACGGAGGGATATTCAGACAGACAGACGGACGGACGTTTAATTATGCCCTGTTGCATACATTACATTTGGAAATGAAACAAAAAATCAACCCGGGCAACGCCGAGTCAACTTTCTAGTCCATATTTAAAGGGGTAACAAAAAAGTTGGCTCACAAATCTTGGTAAGTCTTTGAGTTATTAATTAACTCAAAAAAAACTGGATGAATTTCCGCGCGCTGGCAAAATTGGATTCGTAGATTCGCACACTAATTTACTAGGAACAAGGTATTTAAATGCCGAGCACGCTTGACTATACCATTCTAGAACAATGAGAGTAGGAAAATGGGACATTGAACAGAGTATTAGAAATGTGGACGGTGCCACGCCCTCTTTGAATAGGAAAATGGAAATTCGTGGGGCATGTCTGGAAAGGAACCCAGGCAACCCAGATATGGATAGTTCTTGTATATGTATAGCGTGTGCCTGAGTTTCTGTGTATTTTGTATGTGAATGTCTCTTCTCTGTGCGTTTTTATTGCAAATTTCATACTGCCGTTTTCCATTCATTATATTCATTTTGCATTTTTACCAGGCTTTATTATTCTTGGATTCTTTTATATTCCGCCATCTCTATTGTATTTGTGTGTGTGTGCGCGCGTTTCATTGAATATTCTATTACATTTTGCCTTTCTGTACTCGCTTTCAACTTTTTGTTGTTGTTCCATGCTTAAATTTTCTTTTGAATCGTCTTTGTGCTACGTTTGGCATTCAATCTCCAAACAATAAGCAGTTATTTCTTTATTTCTCCGTAAGCCTGCTGCTCCCCTCGCTAATGAATCTTCTTTACTTGGCACTTCCCATCGCCATTGCCATCACCCATGTCTACGTCCACAATGCTCAGCTGCAGGTCCACCTGCGAGTGGGGCGGCAGCCATTTATCTGAATGGTGGTCGCGAGAGCGCCAGTACGTAATATATACATCGTAAATATGTACACATACATAAGCGTGCATATGTATGTGTAATTATAGCTATACATATACATACACATGTATGTGCAATGACTGTCTATCAAACAAATATTAATTTATATTAATTTTTTTCTTTTTATTCCCGATGCTAACTCGTATTATGAAGGTATACTGACTTCGTGTAGGGAGAGCTAGGATATTTCTTGCTAATTTCTATTTCAGCTTTTCAAAATATGTATTTCGAAAAGCAAAATCTACTTCCACAACCACTTATACCCTGAAAAGTATGCAATACTCATAATTTCAAATAGAGTTTTCCAGATTTGCAAAGGCAATTTGTGAAACTGCAAGGACAGGTCGTAAATTTATAACAACTGTCCTCTGTGCTCGTTTGATATGCATTATTTAAATGAATATCAATGATGGGTCCATTTTGGTGAGATTTCGCACCTTCTAAAGCTATTTGAATAGTGAACGAACACGGCGAACAATAAATGTGGATATGAATTGGTTACCAGAGATCGGTATCTCGATTGGTTCGAATTGCCGACCTTTTTGTCCTTTTGAAATATTAATTCAAACTTTTGGGAACATCAGGACCCGGAACAGCGTAATTCTGGTGGAAACCCTTATTTGGTTGCTTCCTTTGTGTGTTTGCATCTTAATTTGCAAATTGCCACCTGAATTGATGTGCGTGACGCCGACTGATACGTGACTCAAGGTTCTGAGAGGCATTGCAAAGAAGGTGTAGCACTTAAAGTTACTCGTAATGTTAGGGCCAAAATTAAGTCAAATCCAATTTCATTTACATACGAGAATAGCCTCGCCGCTTTCACTTAAACTATTATCCCCAGAAGCATACCTTAACAAGTAAGGGGGCTACAGTGCTCGATCCTTGAATACCCTGTACCAAGTAAACTGCTATATCATACAGAAGAGCGATCCGGATTAAATTTTGCTCCACGGACTTGGGGCCTCCGAAAATGAATTCTGAAAAAATTGGTTTCATGGAGCTTACTTGAGCTTCTGCAGCCTACCATCTATTTCTACGAGTATAACAAGAAAGGAAAGCTAGCTTCGGCTTGCCGAAGCTTATATACCATTTACCTTGTAAATAGATAACCTATTTTAGATTTGGGTTAGTGGATACAAGGGATACAAGACGAATTTGTTTTAATTTGGATGAAAACCCGAAAAGTTATGCTCCTAAATGTTCATTCCAGAACAG
The DNA here is from genome assembly GCA_037043425.1 of Hirtodrosophila duncani. Classification (NCBI taxonomy): domain Eukaryota; kingdom Metazoa; phylum Arthropoda; class Insecta; order Diptera; family Drosophilidae; genus Hirtodrosophila; species Hirtodrosophila duncani. The sequence continues at coordinate 47,664 of JBAMBM010000472.1, forward strand.
TCGGTTATATGGCAGCTATATGATATAGTTCTCCGATCTCGATCAGAACAGGCCAGCGGAAGTAGCGTCTCCTCAAATGGATGCAAACCAAATTTGGTTTGATTTGGATGAAAAATAAAGGCTATGTTTTTCCATGCGTTTATTCCGTAACAATCGGTTATATGAGAGCTAAATGGTATAAATATCCTATTTTGATCAGATCAGGCCAGTGGAAGTGTATCAAATTGATACAGACCGAGTTTGGTTTGATTTGAATGAAAAACTGAAAAGTTGTGCTCCTAAGTGTTCATTCCGGAACAATCGGTTATATGGAAGCTATATCAAATAGTTTTTCGATCTGGATAAAACTCGGACTGGCAGCCAAACTCAACGTGCAGACAAAGGAAGCATCTGGTAGAAATTTCTGCTTTGTAGCTTTTAAGACTTCTGAGATCTTTGTGTTCACTCGTTCTCTGACTATCGCTCAAGACTGTTGCTTTATTTCATCTCCCGTATTGTGTTTTCATTTGTTGTGCTTAATTTCATTTTCTGTTTTATTGTTCTTATTATTGTGCAAATTAAACCAATAACCTGAGCTATAAGCATAAGCGTACACGTGTAGCAGTTCCAGTATTGTTTTTGGGCTGTATGTTATTTTTGCTTGCGTGTCAGCTTGTAAGCCTATGCTATTTTTAGACTCTCTTGTGTTGCTTGTCTCATATTTTGTCTTTGTTTGCATTTACGCTGTTGTGTCGTTTTCAAATTCGTTATATTGCTGCCAGCTACCCACCCAGTGAGAAATTTTTTGTTGTTTGCTCTTTGTGTCGTCGCTTACTGCTGCCAGCAACCCAGTGAGAAATTTTTAAAATTTGTATCACTCCTATTGGGCTCTCAATTTCAATGGCTGCTACAAAAAAAGTTGCCCTTTCAAAACTGAAAGTAACCCCATTCATTTCAAATGAGCCAAAATCAGTGTCCGGGTAAGCGATTATTTTACAAATCATCATGGTTTGAAATTTACATGCGAGTTGTGTCGTCCTGATGAAGCCGAGTTACTGAAACTTGGTTAAAACCAGATATATTAAACTCTGCAATCTTTCCTAATAATTATACTGCATATACATTTGATCGTCCCTCCCGCCAGGGTGGTGGCGTATTGATTGCTGTTTATTCCGGCCTTTTGTCGGCACCAATTCTGCTTAATTTTCCTAACGTAATTGAATTTATAAGTACTGAAGTGTCTCTTAAATGTTTTTCTGTCTTTATCACTGCGTCTTACATTCCTAAACGTTATGATATTTCTGTTTATTTGAATCATCTTAATGCTATTCAATAGATCGCGTCAATGTTTTCTGATACCGATCAACTGTTTTGGTGATTTCAATAGCTGTGATGTCATGTGGTCCTCTGTGATCGACTCAGCCGGTTTGATACCTTCAAAGCAACACTAATTTGTTGACGGCCTACTTGAATTGTCCTTATCTCAAGTTAATTTTGTAACAAACTCATTGAACCGCCAACTTGATTTGATATTTGGTTCTGATCCTTGAATTTCAATGGTATCTAGAGTTAGTCCGGTGTTGCTTCCTGAAGACCCGTTTCACCCATCATTACACGTTACTATGGATATTCCTATTCCTGCTGTACCTGCATCATTCAACTTGACAGCTAGAATATATTAATTTAGAAAGGCTGATTTCGCTAGTCTTAACAATGCCATCCTGCGATCAGACTGGTCACACTCGTACAATTGTACATATATGGACAGTGCGGTTGACTTCTTTTACAAAATTCTTTATTCCATTTTTAAGGATTTGGTTCCTTTCAGTAGTCCTATTAGGCTTAATAAGCGTCCTTGGTATGCTCCACAGTTGTCTAATTTAAAAGATATCACGTGTAGACTCTTTAAGAAGTACAAAGTTTCTGGAAGGTCCTCTGACTTTTCGCATTATATTGCCGCTCGTTCAAGGTCCACTGTCATTAATTGCGAGTGTTATAAAGGAATTTTCTCAGGATCCACAACAATTTTATAATTTTTTTAATTCAAAACGTAAAACATCTGTATTATCTTCTTCATTACGTTATATAAATACTAAAGCAAAAGCAATTCTTCTCTTAAGTATCGGTCTGATCCGATATACCCTTATAGCTTACACAGGTTTAATAACATCCCAACTCCCCTACATACTGAAAGCTTATTGCTTAATGTCTAAGCCTAACTCTTTTTTTTTTTGTCCTGATGGCGTTCCGGAGTGTATTCTCAGATTCTGCGCTGATGCGCATTGTAAGCCGATTTCGAAGCTTTTTGATCTATCTTTGAATACTTCGCCTTTCCCTTCTCTCTGGAATGAGTCATTTATTATTCCTCTCCATAAAAGGGGAATAAGACTGATTCCTAAAACTACAGAGACATATCTAAACTGTCTGCTATTCCTAATCTTTTCGAAAAAATATTGACTTCACAGTTACAACAATCTTGTGGTTCTATAATTTCATCTGCTCAGCATGGGTTTATGAAGCGTAGATCTACCACCACTAATTTACTAGAATTTCTTTCTATTGTAATACAAGGATTTAAGAATAAAATGCAAACTGATGTCATTTACACTGACTTCAGCAAAGCATTTGACTCAGTAAACCACTGTTTACTTATTCATAAGTTTGATCTTTGCTTCCCATCCCATCTTCTTAAGTGGATCTCTCACTACCATAATCTCAGAACTCAGAAAGTTCTTTTTAATAACTTTTACTCTAAGCCCCTTACGGTTACATCAGGGGTAACGCAGGGTAGCCACCTCGGTCCCCTCCTCTTCACCTTATTAATCAACGATCTTGCTCTGGTTTTATCCCACTCTCAGGTCGACGACGTTAAAATTTCCTTGTCATTCAACGACTCTTCCTCCCACTTTAGGCTGCAAGATGACCTTGATTCTTTCCAATCGTGGTGTCAGGTTAACTTTCTAAATCTCAATTGTTCTAAATACAAAGTTATGTCGTTTTGTCGTAGCGCTTAAGATATCGTACCTTCTTAACAATATGCCACTTGATCGGATCGACTCAGTTGATGACTTGGGTGTTCTTTTAGACCCTAAATTACGGCTGTGGGTGCCCTGGGTTTTATCAAGCGAAGGAATTTGATGATCCTTATAGGACTAAACTACTGAATATTTCTCTGGTGCGACCTATTTTGGAGTACGCATCGTGTGTTTGGTGTCCACAATACGGGAATCACCAGGACCGCATTGAGTCTGTTCAAAAGAAATTTGAGCTCTTTAATATCCGTGGGTTGAATTGGGACCCCAATAACCCTCTCCCTTTATATTCAAGTAGGCTCCTGCTAATAATCCTCCCATCTTTAGAAAATTGTAGAATTATGCTTAATGTTATCTTTATATATAAGCTGATTAATGGTGATATTGACTCGCCGTCTTTAATTAGCCAAAATAGTTTTCCTCGTAGAACTACTAGAAATTATGTTCATATCTATCTTCAGCGTGAACTATCTCCTGCATGAACATTTTCGTGTCCTTCGTTGAATCTATAATAATCTATTTAACTTTATCTATAATAGTAACTCCCTAAACTCAAACAAATCATCTATACTAACCCATCTAGCTAGTAGATAATGTAAATTGTTTATGGCTTGTTGTTTTTACTTTCACTAAAAGCGAGCGAGTTCGCGTTTTTTCCGTTTTCGTGATTCGTGTAGCTCGTTATGCGGCCGGTTGGACGGCAGGTGGGAGCTTCTAGTCTGGGCTTCGCGCGTAACAAGATCCCGTGGCTTTGGTATAGTAGGTGTCCCGACTTAAAAAAAAGAAAACAAAAAAAAATGGACGTGGAGGCTTCCCAAATTCTAGGATGCATACACACAGATAATAAAACAACGTAAACCTAACTATTTACACTTAAAATCAACTATTTTGGCATAAATATGGGTCAAATGGGAAAATAATTAACTTAAAGTGCAACAACTTTATAATAACTTATAGTAAATTTAAATATTTTCGTATTCAATTTAAATACGTTTCCATATTTGATTTTTAGTATTTTTGTATTTCAAATAAATATTTTCGCATATGATTTCAATAATTTTATATTTAAATTAAATATTTTCGTATTCAATTTAAATTAAATGTTTTCGTATTGAATTTAAATATATTTCCATATTTATAATGGTTAAATTCCAAAATTCGAATTTTTTCTTCATACTTAGATTTTAATATCTTACACTGTAGCATTATGTTCATTTTGAGTTCATGAAGTATATATTTTTGATCAGCATCAAAAGCCGTGTCGATCTAAGCATGTCCGCCTGTCCTAGATCTCAAAGACTTTAAGAGATAGGGTCACCAAATTCGGTACATTTTTTGTAAATACCACCAATAATTCAGATTATTAATAGAAATAAATTTTAGTAAGTGAAGAAGCATTTACAACAAGAAAGGAAGGCTAGCTTCAACTTGCCGATATACCATTCGATTTGGATGAAACCCCGATTTGGTTTGATTTGGATAAGAAACAGAAAATGTACGCTACTAAATGTTCATTCCAGAACAATCGGTTATGTGAAAGCTATACAAACTGAATATAGTTTGATTTGGATAAAAAAAAACAGAAAAGTTAACCAGCATGCACACAGAAGAACCATCTGGTACAAATTTCAGCTCTGTAGCTCTTAAAACTTCTGAGATACTGAAGACGAACACACGGACGGACATGGATATATCGACTAGCCTTGTCATGCTGATCAAAAATATATGATCGGAAAGCTTCGTTCTATACATTGCAAACTTCCTGACTGAATTAATATATCATTTTGTGAATGGGATAAAAACTTACCTCGAGTGGGGATTGAACCTGGGAATAAGGCTCTCCCGATTGGGCCATGCAACCTACTTCGCGTAAGCGTCTTCAACTATATACTTATATTCTTTTGCTTAACATTAACTGTGCTATTAATTTCTAATATGAAACACAGTAAAACAAATCTCCTTATGATTAGGGTAAAGTGAAATACACTTTTCTTTAAAGTTAATACGCTTGGGGCCTCTTAAAATGAATACAAACAAATTTTGGCTCTATTTGGATGAAAAACAAACATTTAGAGTTCATTCCGAAAAGATCGGTTATATATTGGGGCTATGTGATATAGTGTCCGTGGAACCTTCAAAAATGAATACCAACCAAATTAAGTTTGATTTGGGTGAAAATAAAAATGCTTTATTCATTACAAAAAAAATCAATTTTATCGGGGAGATATATTATATTTTGTTTACCCGATCCAGATCAAATTTGGTCACTTGATGTAGATGCCTCTCATACACATAATCCCCAAATTTGGTTCAATTCCAATCAAAAACGAGTAAGAAAGCTACAGTCGATATTCCGACTATAAGATACTCATATTCAGCATTTATTCAATATTCGACACACTGAAAAGTATGAAAAACATTTTTTTTATACTTTATGGGGTCTTAGACACTTCGTTCTGCCTGTTACATACATTTGCACGAATACAATATGTAATGAGTATTTACTCTACTAGAGCGGTCGTGGGGCATCCATCCGTATCAATTGAAATAAAAAGCATATTGAACCAATCAGTTCTGTCTGAGTTATTTGTCTGTCTGGCTGTCAATCTGTTTGAAGATCCATTGGAATGCTTGTTCTTTGAGTTTTTATAACAGGACTTTCTTCGCTCATCGGGCATACATAAACAATCGGGCATACATAAACATATGCGTTTTAGAATCTCCGTTAGTCAACCAAATTTGATCTGAGTTGGGATACTGCATTAATATCATACCTTACATTTGTACTGTACTGTTATATTTTCTTATAATTTACTATGTAAGACCAGTTCGTTTGGTGTGCTTATTTAATTTTAATTCTGGAGAGGAAGAGCCGTTTTTGTAAGCCAAAAATCTGCATCATAAAGCGAGCGCGGACGACGCCGGGGAGAACTGCTAGTGCTAGCATACAGTATTAGAAAACAAAACACAAACTTTGGGCTAAGACTAGCGATATTTCCTTGTCAGTATGCGAATCAAATTATAGTTGATTCACATGAAAAAACAAAGTGCGACACAAAATCTCAAGAATGAAGTAGATGCATAATGATTTTTTCGTTTATTTACAGCCGTGTCAAGAAATAAAAGTTTTTCAGTTCTTTAGATTTCATGTTTCCTTAATTCATCGTTAATACGTTGCCTCTGTGTTCTGGGCAGCATGAGTGGAAGCAGATCACTGACAATGACAATGATTTTGCGATTTCTACTCGTGAATGGATGTTGATGATGACTCAGGTTCAAGCTTAGCCTTGGGGTAATCGGCTTGGAATCGCGCTAATGTGATGCTTATCAGCTCAGATTCAGATTCGGTAGTTTACAGTAAGGGCGAAGCGAACAAAGCATAATGGGCTGATTGCCTCTAAGCCTGACGAAATCTGCATTTTCCGGCTGCCAGCGAGGACGGGGAAAGGGAAAGGGCGAACTAGTCAGGTTAGACAAGAGGTAACCTTAACTGTAACTGGGTGTGGCTGGGGTTGCTCCGCACCAAGCAAGATATTATCGCAATGCTAAGTAATTCGAAAGGCCCTCATTAAAAACACATTAACACACATGAACACAGTCTGCAAACGCAGACTCAAGCTCAGCCCTACCAGCTCGCGCTCTGCATACTGTGCATCCTTAACATATGTTAATTTCAAATCAAATTACTTCATTTGAAAATATACTGACTCTAACTCTTTTGATGATGGCAGAATTTGAGCATTTAGCCTGGTCTTCGCGCGTAACATGCCCCGTGGCTTGATATCGTGGGTCCACTTGAACGTGCAGCGCATTGTAGGTCAACGTCCCTATAAAAAAAAAAAAACAAAAAATAATAATAATACAGAGCAGACCCTTGGACCCTTGCTATTATAATCGTAAATTGCGTGCAGTGCGTCGATTGGACTGGTAACATATAGTAAAGAATATTTAAGCTGCAAAAACCAAAATAAAGCGAGTTTCAGTAACACTTTTTATAAAATTTTTTTTTAGCATTTAGCAGCATAACTTTTCTGTTTTTCATTGAAATCAAACCACATTCGGATTGCATCCATTTGAGAGGACCCTACGTCCTCTGTCCTATTCTGATCAAGATCGGAGAACCAATCATGTAATTACCATATATATCCGATTGTTCAGGAATGAACATTTATGAGCATAACTATTCTGTCTTTCATCCAAATTAAAACAAATTCATCTTGTATCCCTTGTATTCACTCCATTTAGATCTAGAGCGTTTATATATTTACAATGTAAATGGTATATAAGCTTCGGCAATCCGAAGCTAGCTTTCCTTACTTTTTTTTTTGTAGTTCTAGCAAATTTAAAAATGTCTGAAAGCTTAGCTGATATAAATTAAAATAAATAAATTTTATTTAATCAGTTTGAGCTCACGCACTTGATTTAGATCGTTTAAATATTAACAATGCGAATGGTATATGTACATGTTTCAAGCCGGAGCTAGCCCTCCTTTCTTGTTTGTTATTTGTATAGTTACAAAAAGATTCCTACATTGTGGCCGCAATAGGGAATACATAAAATTTATCAATCAAATAAAATCTAAGCATTTGCAAACATATATGCAAACATATATGTTTCATTTACATCATAATCATGCAGTTACAGTGGAATTGCTCAAATTGTCACCTTTGCAACCGATTAACTCGAACTCGCACCTTCGAACTTTTGTCTTTGGCGTGTTACAAATTGTAGATCGGGAATGGGGATTTTTATACAACATCAAATTCTGGTAGGGGAAGGAGTTTGGTTTCTCATTCTGCCGAAAATCGACGAGTTGGGAGTGGAATATGGAATATGCTGGGGCTGTTACTAATATTCGCACCCCCACCCACGCACACATGCACATATACAGTGTACGTATAAGCATGTATGTTGCTATAGGTCGTTCGGGTTGTAGATGTAGGTGTGTCGGGTTGGGTTGGGCTTGGGCTGTCGGCTTCTGAGAGCATTCTGTTCTGTCTGCCAATGGGAAACAAATACATTTCGCTATCTCCCTCAAATACGCCTTGTTTTCGTTCGAGCATGTTTGCATATACATACTTCGTACTTATATACGTATATTGTATGCGGCGTGTTTGTGCCACGCGAATGGATAGCAATAGCAAGCCGATTTGCGCTTAGCAAACAACATATGCACACACACAGGATTGATGTACATAAATACCCGGTGTACGTACACAAGGCTTTGTCTGCATATTTATCTTAATACATATATATATATATATATATATATATATATATATATATATATATATATATATGTATGCATTTTTTATCTAGCAAGCATTTCTCAAAGTCACACAGAACACAGAGAAAATCAACATTTAAAGGAGAACTTATATTGCTCACAAGTACAAATCGGTCAAAAACAATATTTAACTTCTCACATTGCCATCTACAGCGCCAAGCCTCAATTTATGCTTCGTAATGCGAGTATATATATATATATGATATATATATATATATATATATATATATATATATATATATATATATATATATATATATATATATATATATATATATATATATGTATATATATGTATGCATTTATCTAGCAAGCATTTTTCAAAGTCACACAGAACAAAGCGAAAATCAACATTTAAAGGAGAACTTATATTGCTCACAAGTACAAATCGGTCAAAAATAATATTCAACTTCTGACATTGCCATCTACAGCACAAACCCTCAATTTATGCTTCGTAATGCGAGTCTTGTGTACAAAAACCAAATATAGTATGTATCATTGCTAAACAGCTAAACACCCCGGGCCAACGTAAATTGCTATAGCCGGAGACTATAAGAGCTACAGAGACCAAATTTGGCATGTAGACTCCCCTTGTAGGGCGTCAGATCAAGTTTGTTATTAAATTTGCCCGCCCCTCCTGCCCCCGCAAACCACAAAACCTTATTTCGTCCACAAATTTTAACGCATTTAGTTGAAACTCGGAAACTGCTCATATGCTATCATATACCTCCCATATAACAGCGATTTGCAACACAAAACTTTTTTTTCTTACCCAAATCGAAACAAATTTTGTGCGTGTTCGCAATTACGCCGTACGTGCGAAAGGGAGGGAATGCTCATTCGTCCACAACAAAGACAGCAGAATGCTATCTCTTTCTAATATCCCAAAACAAAGGCTAATAAATGTGTGTGTGTATGTTGTATGCATTTATGTGTGTGTGTGTATGTTTGAATCATTGGAATATAAGTTTGTGAAAATAAGTGAAGTGAAGTATGTATGGGTGGGATCTTTTTATACCCTGGAGAGGGTATTATAATTTTGTCACCCCGGGTCACGTAAATTGCTATATGATAGAGTTTTCCAGATGAATCTTGAACATTACCAACGTGCAGATAAAAAGAAACATTTAGTAAACTTTAAGACTTATAACTCGAGGTTGAAATAGACGAACTGATAGACAGAGGTTTATCACTGAATACTCGCAGACGCTCCCTTTTGTGCGTTGCAAGCCATTTTGTGAATGGCATAATTAAAATGGCATTTTAATACTCGTGCCAAATATATGTATGTATTTTTCATTTGAATACAAAGCCTATAAGATCTCAAAATTTGATCTTCTCGTTGGCCCATTATGGTTGTCGTCGACCTTATGTTTATGCTGCTGTTGTTACCCGTCTTTGCTTTGCCATCGCCTTCCTGCACAAAAGCAGCAGCTTAAATCACACCGGAAATGCATTAAAAATTTGCCTGCAAATTTTCTAATATTAATCAAATTGTACTAACCTTGCCATGCACGCCCATAGTCATTGCGATTCAGAAGTAGATACAGCATCCAATCCGTGGGCATGAGCATAACGATGACGGCAAGATACGTGGCCAAGGCGCGCGAAACGAACAGGGCAGGAGAGCCAATGCCGCAAAGGCGAAAATGAAAATTCTATTTTTAAAGTGAAATTTATGAATGAAAACATAAATTGAGAGAGAAACGGAAAACGGCACAAAGACGCTTGTGAACACAACTGCAACGGCAAAGACGACCACAATTACGATTGCGTTGTTGTTGTGGTGGGAAATTAAGTGTAGCGATCAATGAATTGGTAGAAGAACTGATAAGAAGACTAGTTCTCTCTTGTACTTATTGAATACGTAAATAGAAAAGAATTCGAAGTAATCAATTTCAATAATGACGATATAGTCAATCGTTCATTTCGATAAAGACGATAATTTATTTTCGCAAGAAAAAACCAGTATGAAAGCTACTGTCGAGCTCGATAGTTAAATATGCTGTGCCAATAGAATCTGGATAAAATTCAAATTCGATAAATAACAAGTAAGGACGCTATGGTCGCAATTCCGACCATAATATATTTGTACTCACAATTTATTTCATATTTGCCACACACTCAAAATATGCAACACTTTGGCCCACAAGACCAATACTTTACTCTTTCCTTTTTATACCCGTACTCTAGTAGAGTAAACGAGTATATTGTATACGTGCAAATGTATGTGACAGGCTAAAGGAAGCGTTTTCGCCTCAGATTCGCTTACTCTATAGAGTACGCGTATACTAATAAATAACACATACAAACCGAATTTAGTTTGATTTGGATAAAAAAGAAAATAAGCTACGTGTTCTTTCTGGAACAATTGGCTCTATAGAAGCTATATAATATAATTGTATGATCTGGTCACTTTTTGCTGAGGCTGGGTCCTGGTTTCACAACGATATATCTCCCCCGCAGGCCGCCTCAAAGCGACATAAATGCGCCGTTTTAGGAACGACATGTATCCTCTCAGAGATATGTCGTCTCAAAGCGACAAATATTTATTTGCTTTTCCCTTTTCCAGTTGCTGCCGATCCTAATGTACGAGTATTACAGGCTTCTCTCCCTTGCGTTGATTTGAAAGGCTTCTGACAGTTTCTAAATTTAAAATCATATATTCACGTCACATTCAGGTCATAATCCCGCTGCATGAGCAGCACTCAAGTAAATCGCTCTGTAAGTTCAACGTGCGCGAATCTACCGCTGTCGCTGTTTGGAAATCGAGAACTACAACTTACCGTCGCACACACAGTCATAAAATAGATCTTAATTGCAGAAAACTAATAAAGCAAAGAACAGAACAAGTAAGAACGCTGAGATACTCGAACTCACCATTTATTATACATATTTGTCACACTTGCGGAAGTATTCAAAACTTTTTATACCCTTTCAGAGAGCATTATAATGTTGTCACGACATTTGTAACGCATAGAAGGTATATCGATTGAGCATGACAAGCCGAGTCGATCGATATATTGATTCAGCATGATAAGCAAAGTCGATATGGCCATGCCTGTCTGTCTGTGCGTCTGTTTCTATGCGAACTAGAGTCGCAGTTTTAAAGTTATAAATCTGAAATTCACACCATATGTTTTTATACTCGTACTCTAGTAGAGTAAATGAGTATATTGTATTTGTGCAAATGTATGTAACAGGCAGAAGGAAGCGTCTAACACCCCATAAAGTATATATATTCTTCATCAGCATCAACAGCCGAGTCGAGCTATCCGTGTCCGTCCGTCCGTCCGTCCATATGAACACCAAGATCTCGGATACTATAACCGCAAAACTTTATATCATCCACAAATTTTAACGCATTTAGTTGAAACTCGGTTTGTATATGTATATGTGCATAATCTAACGATTTGCCGTTTTGTTAAGATCGGATAATAATTGTAGACAAAATCGTAAAAAACATTTTGTATGAGAACAACCAACCCCAAACAAAAAAAAAATAAATTTTTTTTTCATACTTTTGAGAATATTGAATAAATACTAAATACGAGTATCTTTTAGTCGGAATATCGACTATAGCGTTCTTACTTGTTTTCAGCTGTAAACTGCTCATATACTATCATTTACCTCCCATATAACAGCGATTTGCAATAAAAACGGTTAGTACACAAAACTTTTTTGTTTCTTACCCAAATCAAAACAAATTTTGTACGTGTTCGCAATTACGCGGTACGTGTGAGAGGGAGGGAATGCTCATTCATCCACAATAAAGACAGCAGATTGCTATCTCTTTCTAATCTCCAAAACAAAGGCTAACTAAATGTGTGTGTGTATGCTGTATGCATTTATGTGTGTGTGTGTATGTTGTATGCATTTATGTGTGTGTGTGTATGTTTGTATCATTGAATACAAGTTTGTAAAGATAAGTGAATGTATGTATGGGTGGGATCTTTTTATACCCTGGAGAGGGTATTATAATTTTGTCACGATATTTGTAACGTATTGAAGGAAGCATCTCCGATCCCATAAACTATATATAATCTTGATCAGCATGACATGCTTATATGTCAAATCGTCCAGATCGGATCACTATATCATATAAGTCCCATATAACTGACCGATTCGGAATTAACACTTAGTTTAGCAAAATTGGTTGTTTTTTATCCAAATTGAATAAAATTTGGTGTCAGATTTAGAAGCCTCTACGTCTACTGACCATAGTTAATCCGGGTCGGACCACTATATCATAAAGCTCCCATATAAATGACCGATTCAGAATAAACTTTTACTATAAATGATTCTCTTTTGTTTTTATCCGAATTAAAACAAATTTAGTACGTGTGAGTCCTAGCAGCTGAGCGAATTCCAATCGAATCTGCAAGGTGATATAAGCTTCGGTTTCCAGAAGTTAGCCTTCTGTTCTTGTTTCTTATTAAAGTATCTGAAAGGGTATGTAAGCTTCGGGCACCCGAAGATTATACCAAATTTGCTATGTAGACTCCCTTAGATAAACACAGACTGTAGCTCTTATATTCTATCTAGAACAGACAGATATATATTTGTAATGGATGCCGCTGACCCAGTATATTCTATGTCACAGTCCCAATCGCAGACTCGGGGCCCATCCCCATGCGACCCATCTTATAGACGACGGGCATGCTACAGAAAAAATGTATATTAATTTTATGACATTTATGGAGGTGTTGAACAGTTTGCCATTGTCGTGCGTATAAAATATAAACTGGTAGATCAATTTATATGAAAAATGCTCCGTTTTGTTTTTTGTTGGGTACTCCCACACCAACGAAAAAGGGGATTGAGAGTCGCGGATGCCTAATAACCAAATTGTTGGATCATAAATTCTTTTATATACGCTCATAAATTTATACATACACTCACATGGATATATTTTACGCAGATACATATATATATCATAGGTACATTCATAAAGAGCGGTTGCAGTTGATCTGGTCAGGAAATAGTAAAAAATAGTAAGGCGTTCGATTAAAGGAAATTATGAAAAAGCCTTAAGCGAACTGTGTGTTGTTTGCGGCACTTGGAATTGGAAATCAGTCATCATTTCGAGTTTTTTGCTTGATCCAGTTCACACCCTCACCAGCTAGCTCAATCACTCTCGAATAATACCCTTGGCGTGCCACTTGGGACTGGGACAAACAGACTTATTCTCAGACACACTTGGCTCGCGTGCCACTTAGTGGCGTTTTTCGGGTTCTAAGAATAGGAAACTGCTGCGATTCATTCACCTCCACTTCCACCAAAACGCTATTCCATATTACCGACCAAAAGGCGTCGAGCGCGAACGGGTGAATGAAAATGGATGCCGATGGCAATGATGGGAGAGGCAGGGGCAAAATGAAAACATTTCTCACCTCATTAAGAGGCCTTATAAATTTCCTTCCCTATCTCAGTCTACTCTTTCCAACACTAAAACAACAATTCTTCTATTGTTTATTGGTTTCCAAAAGGATGGTGGATGAATGTAGATGTGGATGCGCACGTGGTGGCCTGTGCCTGCTTTTCGAGCAGTTGATAGTAATGGTTTCATCTTCATGCGTATACCATTGCCAGGTTAATGCTGAGTACCAATAGAAGCGGCACCGGCTAAACGATCGACTGCCTTCACTACCTTCATACAGAGCAGGTGGAGAGCTAATAGCCCATTTATACTCCATATAATGGCGTACAAAATACAACATAATTTGCAGGAGCGAAAGGTATCCGTCAGCAGCAAGCCGAATATGCCATCCCTTGCTCGCATTTATATTTGGCGGCGGAACGACTCAGTGGAATTAAATACTTTTGTTACTGGATTTTCACTTGCTCATATCCCAAGAATGCAAAAGGCACTAGCAACGGCTGCTTACACCCCCCTTCAGTTAAGCAGCAGAAAGCAGTTTTTATCTAAACTGATTTTAACAAAATTTGGGTACTTCATAGAAAATAGTCACACTTATAAGTGGTTTTAATTTAACACAATGGTATCTTGAAAATTGTAGAAGATATAGTTTTTTTGCGATTTGCGGGGCGGGAGAGGGCGTGCAAAAATTGTATAACAAACTTGTTCTGACGCCCCACAAGGAAAGTCTACATACCAAATTTGGTAACTCTAGGCTTTATAGTATCCGAGATCTGTGTTCATACGGACGGACAGTCGGGCAGGGCTAGATCGACTCGGCTGTTGATGCTGATCAAGAATATATATACTTCAGTGGTCGGAAACGCTTCCTTTTGCACGAATTCAATATACTTGTTTACTCTACTAGAGTCAGAGTATAAAAAGTATTGTATACTTTTGAGAATACGACAATCATTAAATTAATTAATCGTACTGAGTATCTTAAAATCGGAGTTTCGACTATAACGATTTTTTTTTTTTTTGAGCATATATGTATATCGCCCAATAAATCAGATACACCACGAATCCATACAACATTCAGTTGTACACATGATTTTCAAAGCGGCCAAGCTTATGGCACAAAGTGTTGAAAAATATAATGCGAATTTGCGCCTTACAAACTATATTGTTACGAACACAAACGATTTTGAAAGCACAACACCAACAGCCCCAAGTCGGACTTCGTGGGTGCGTATTTGTGTGTATGTGAAATTTGAATTTCTGGTACCGCCTTCGCTGTCTTCACAAGCTGTGCATGCATTGTTTGAAAGAAATTTCCTGTGAAAACTAGAAAGGAAGGCTAACTTCGGATTGTCGAAGCTTATATACCATTCCCATTGTAAATATAGACTCAGTTAGTTGCATGACAACTATCCGATCGTATTCAAGTGATGCTACTGAGTGGCCCTATCTGAATGAATCTTAAACTTAACCAGCGTGCAGATATAAGAATCATAGCGTTTACGACTTCTGAGATCTTTGTGTTGAAACAGAAGGACTTATAAGCAGATGGACAGACATACATACGGAGATGGTCTTATCGATTCTCATTATCACGCTAATCAACAAGCAAGCTTCCCAATAAAATTAATATACCATCTACACTCAGAAAAGAAAAATTCGGATATGTCCTAAACAATAGGTAATTTCTCCTTAAATTCTTTAAGGTTTTTGATAATTATCGTCAATTTCTCTGGATGTAATCGTACTACCCCTATCCTCCCTTGTGCTTAAATACTGATTCGTTCAGTTGATACGCACTGTGCCAAAAAGGCATCGTTATTTAACTTGAAAAGGAGCTGGCGAAAAGGTTTTGGAAAGAGATGATCCTGCATCGGTGTATTCGTCTTGTATTCGTGTTCATCCCCAACTCGACATTTTGCCTTTCTATCTGCGTTCGGCGAGGGCGAAGTGGCAGTGCTTGATTCGATGTACCACAGATTTATTTGCCATTTTAGGAGTCATTAGCTGCGCAAACCCTCCTCTAATCGATAACAGGTAATGGCATGAAAAGCACCCTTGTTGGTATTTAATACCAAGCCGGAACTGTCTATTGACTAAGAACGGAGCAAATAAGGCAACGCCGGCAACGACCAATTAACCAGCTACATCCACAATGCGGTCACAGTAACAACTAGCCATTTGCCTACTTTTGATGCATGCCGCCTCATAATCCTTGCCATGGGCGAAGTCATCAAAAACTTTCCTTATTGCGCTTCGCCATTGATGGCGTATGTCTGTGTTTGTCCCTTTATCCCAATCCCAAATGTAATACTCGTTTTCATGTAACTTGCTTCAGATCTACCTTACTAAAACTCAACTTATTATCCAGGGCTTTAAAAACCATTCACTCATAATTGCAAATTTGTATTATATCCATGAATGTGTGTATGCCTTATATGTCCATGTGTGTACGTAAATATATGTCGAGCGTGAAAAAGAAACGTGCCACCACTCGGCCGGCCAACGACAAGGGCAACCAACACCATCAATGTTTTTCAACCCTCACTCACTTATTCCCGACGTTAAAATTGCGATCGGGGCAGTGGGGAAAGGGAGGGCCATAGCAACTCATACTTCACGCAAAAGGAGCACGCTTACCTGCAAAGGGAATAAGAAAAGAATAGTAGCTCTGCCTTGCGAAGCAAGCTACATTATATAGTTGCCCGATCGAGACGAATCATAAGAAATATATCGAAAAGATTTTTACTCTTTATCTTTTAAGACTTCGAAGATTTCGATGTTGAAACAGACAGACATGACTACTCTCCTCATAGTGCGGATCAAGAACTTATGGGTATTTCCAGAATTTCAAGAAAAAAGGAAATATCAAATTTTTAACAAGTTTTTGCACTCGTACTCTAGTAGAGTAAGCGAGTATATTGTATTCCTAACAGGCAGACCGACCAGATAATGTATATATTCTTGATCAGCATCAACAGCCGAGTCAATCTAGACGTATCCTTCCGTCCGTCCGTATGAACAATCAACTTTGGGAGACTATAAGAGGTAGAGTTACCAAATTTGGTATGTAGACTGCCCTTGTGGGGCGTCAGATCAAGTTTGTTATACTCGTACTCAAGTAGAGTAAACGAGTATATTTTATTCGTGCAAATGTATTTAACAGGCAGAACCAAGCGTCTAAGACCCCATAAAGTATATGTATTCTTGATCAGTATCAACAGCCGAGTCGATCCAGCCATGTCCGTCTGTCCGTCCGTATGAACCCATAGATATCTGAGCCTGTTAGAACTAGCGATAGCCAGCTTGGTATGTAGACTCTACTTGTGGGCGTCAGATCAAGTTTGTTTGTAAATTTTGCCACGCCCCCTCCCGCCCCCGCAAGCCGCAAAATTTTATATCTTTCACAAATCTGAAAGCATTTAGTTCAAAATCGGTTTGTATATGTATAAGTACATAATTTACCAAGTTTTGTTAAGATCGGATAATAATGGTAGACAATGGTAATAGCATTAAATAAATGCTGAGTACGAATATCTTATAGTCGGAATATCGACTATAGCGTTCTTACTTGTTTTTATTTCACTTGTTTATTGATTTAGCAGGTCACGGTCGCGTGATATTTGCTGCGGCTGTGGCAAAAGCCAAAATGGCTTTGTCTACCTGCTCAAGCAATGGTCATAGGTTCGGACTAGGCATACTTTTGAGTGTGTCGAATATTGAATAAATGCTGAGTAGGAGTTTATTATTAACTTTGGGTGGCCGAAGCTTAGATATCCTTGTAAAAATATGTTGCATGTTCTATTACAGCTATATGAAATAGTTGTCAGATTTAAACAGATGCCATGTTTGGTTAAACTCAGATAAAAATAAAAAAAATTTGCCCATAGATATTAATTTTAAATGGGTCGGCATGGCAGCTATGTCGTCTGATCTTGATGTTTTTCACATATAATAGACTTACATCAGAAATGATAAAATGAAAATCATTTACGAACGGTAAAATGAAAGCCATATATGTTCCATGCAAGGAGAACACTTACAATGGCGTTGCATTAAGCATCTTTGAGAATTCATATAAAATTAAATGTATTTTTGCGAACCAATAGCTTATTATACCATTATACCAAAATTGTATATTAATTTTATCAGAAAGTTTGAAACGCATAGAAGGAAGCGTTTCCGACTTTATAAAGTACTTATATTCTTGATCAGCATAGCTATGTCCGTCCATTCGTCCGTCTGTTTCTACACACAAATCTCAGAAGTCTGAAAAGCTAATAGATGCTTCTTTTGTCTGCACGCTGTCTTTCGTCTTGCATCTCTTGTATCCACTGTAGCCCCACCCCGCCAACAAGTTTTGATATAAATCAGTTATACATTTACGATGTGATTGATATATAAGGTTCGGCAAGCCGAAACCAGCCTTCCTTTCTTATTATACCCTTACAGAGGGTATTTATAAATCATTATATCATCCGAATTAAACCAAATTTGGAACGTGTCAGTCCTAGACGCGTCCACGTACGCTGACCGAATTTCAACCGAGTCTGCAAGGGCTTGCAAGCTTCGGTTACCCGAAGTTAGTCTCCCTTTCTTCTTTTTATACTCGTACTGTATTCGTGCAAATGTATGTAACAGGCATCAACAGCCGCGTCGATCTAGCTATATCCGGAGACTGTAGGAGCTAGGGAGATACAATTTCGTATGTAGACTCCCCTTGTGGGGCGTCAGATCAAGTTTGTTTTTAAATTTTGCCACGCCCCCTCCCGCCCCGCAAACCGCAAAACTTTATATCTTCCACAAATCTAACGCATTTAGTAGAAGCTCGGTTTGGAAATGTATAAGTACATAATCTACCGAGTTTTGCTGAGTTTTGTTAAGATCAGTAAATATTGAAGACAAAATCATAAAAAAAAACAGTTTGTATGAGAACACCCCACCACCGGAAAAAAAAAATTGTTTTTAATACTTTTGAGTGTGTCGAATATTGAATGCTGAGTGCGAGTATCTTATAGTCAGAATATCGACTATAGCGTTCTTCCTTGTTTACTGGGGTATTGTGAGCTTTGTTTAAATTTGAAATTTCACACTTACGATCATCAGCGCCGAAGTAATAAAACTAAATACTTTTTCGTTACATTAAAATTCGTTAGTTAGTGGTTACTTTAACAACAATTTTGTGATACAATTGCACCTGCATCCTTAAGGATAAACTGCTCTTAGAAATGAATAGCAATCCATTAGTTTCAAATTTATAGCCAGATTGCTCGGCATTGCATGAAAATTTTAATATAATACATTTTGAATATTTTATTAAGGTTATTACGGTTAGAAACAAATGTTGGCTTACTTTTTTTTGGTTAAGGTGGATTTTACTGTGAAAGTGCCCATATATGAATACCTAATATAGTCGATAAGGCTTAATATTTTGTGAATGGTATAAATATGTACATATGAAAATTTACATTTTAAAAATTCATATTTATAGTTCCTGTTTATCAATGTTTAAAGATAGCCTGGAACAGTTTTCCATATTGTTTCGACGTTTTGCTTCTTCGAGTTGACGTCTCGTCTCTCTCTCTCTCTCTCTCTCTCTCTCTCTCTCTCTCTCTCTCGCTTCTCCAAGTCCAAGAATATCGCTGTCTAATTATGCCTATGCTATCGCCTGGTGTAGCTTCTCTCCTTCCACATCGTGGCCCCATCTATTTTTGGTTTGCCTTTGTTCTAGAAACTTGGATATTCTGTCAAAAATTTTTGACTTTTTATAAATTATTTCATGAGGAAAATCATAAATGTTATATTTAGACATGAACAAAATTTATAGTGACATTATTTTGAGGCACTGCCATATGTATGGAAATCAAAATCGAAAACTCGGAATCGACGAGCGTGCGGTTGGGGTTGGGATGGATGAGGTTTGGACGTGGATGTAAAGATATGGTGAAAAAAGGTGCCCCCACGGTTACATTCGACTATGTAGCGACTTGCTTCGTATGTTCATATATGTATGTAGGAGTATGCTTAACTGGCAATGAACAATTGATATTGGTGTTTAATCAGAGGCCAAGTATAACGTTTGACGCAAAAGTTCATGTGATTATAGTATTTGTATTACAATTCTGACGAGGATGTGAGCCTGAGACTAAACTATCTGTTTTGTATAGGCATGTAAAATACTTGGTTAAAATATAGTAATATCGATTATAGGACATCCAAAAGATAATTTTCATACGATAAAAGCTAATTCCGAAATTAAGCTGAGAAGAACGACTTATTTCTGGAAACAAAGCGCCAAGTAACTCAAAATCAATCCAAAAACTGATAAGAGAAGGAATTATAAGAAAACGGTGTTTTTAAAAAATATACTTCAGAAAAAGGTCGGGAATATGAGAATGTGGGGGGTAGAAGACCAGTCGAGAAGAAAAGAGAAACCATAGCATGGTGATAGGGGAAGGGAGAAGTAAGCGGTAGAAGTAGACGGCAGGAAGAAGATAAATAAAGAGTTTGAGCATTGAGATGGGAGAGAGAATAAACGGAAATACTACTTTACAAGAGCAATTACTTTCTAATCCAAGAGCGAGCTTGTGCAGTACCTGGCACAACTGAGAGACAGTTGAGAATGAATATTTTTCGTACGCGCATTGTTTTAGCTTTATATTTTCTTAAAATAAAGCTTAAAAATAAAAAGCTGTTGGTAACATTTAACAATAATAATGCTAAACGCAGATAATAATACTCGCATGTCAAATCACTAGCACTGTTTTACTTTTTAACTAGATAGTACGTACATATTTACGTATGTATGCATTTTATTATTGGTAGTGCATTTTAGTTGAGGGGCGCGTAGCTAATAGATTACGATTTAAGCACAGGGATTATGTAGAGGCCAAGCCGAGGATTTTCAGTGTAAAGCAAAAAACGAAAACGATTCTCGAGCAATTTATTTCAAGTCTACGCGCTGTGTGGCACCTGTTGGGTACTCGCCCTCCTCTCTGCCTTGACAAAAATCTCCCCTCGATTTTGTACGTTCCACATCTTTGCTTCCACTCAAGACTTGTGCTCAAAACGAATGGGGGAGCAGGGGATGAAGTATTCCGTTTCAATAGGCCTCTAAATTTGCTTCGCCCAAGCAGGCAAAAGTTTCTCGGTTTTGGACTGTCCCAAGTTGGAAGTATTAGACGTTTATTGTTGCGCAGCCGAAAGGCTGGGTAATGGATGAAGATTGATGATGGCGATGGCGATGCCAATTGATGATCGTTATTATCCATATCATGGCCGGAGGCGGCCACACGTGTTGACACGGCTATGGAGCTGCTGTCATGACAACAGCATCCATCCATGGATGTGGATATTAATGCCAATGCGTGGTGGATGCTTCTGCCATATCCAGGACTTGGCCATATTGTCATTTGTGCCCCCATTGTTTAGTGGAACAAAGCTGGCGCATTGGCGCTGCTTTGGCAACAAAAACACCCGACAATGAGCTTCTAATTTGAATGCTATTTTGTTCTTTGTTGTCACAGATTTAATCATCTCCTTCTCTGTACGCTCTGGACTGGCTCTTTTCCCATCATTAGAGCCGTCATTGTTTTCGCTTCCAGGGCTCCGTCCGGGCCTCATTGTGTGTTTTATTTTATTGCAAGTACCGTGGCTGGGGTCACGATTAAGAGATGGGCTGAAGCTGAATGCTGGTAGGGTGGATAAATTATGTTATCTCTGTGTTTAATATGCGACTTAAAGTAGAAGAGCACAGGTCCCGCCTGTCTTCGTCTTCACCTTAAATTCTAATTGCATTGGCTTTAGGCTCATAATTTTTACCAGCGTTTATTGTACATAAGCAACTGTGCGCAGCTGCATACGAATTTAAAAACAAGTAAGAACGCTATAGTCGATATTCCGACTATAAGATACTCATACCCAGCATTTATTCAATATTCGACACACTCAAAAGTATGACAACAAATTTTTTTTCTTGGGGTGTGGGGTGTTCTAATAAAAAATGTTTTTTTTACGATTTTATCTACAATTATTATTATCCGATCTTAACAAAACTGGGTATATCGTCAAATTATGTGCACATACATATACAAACCGAGTCAACTAAATGCGTTAATATTTGTGGAAGATATAAAGTTTTGCGGTTAGCGTGTTGCATACTTTCGAGTCTATAAAATATTGAATAAATGCTGAGTACGAGTATATTATAGTGGGAATATCGACTATAGCGTTCTTACTTGTTTGAAATAAATGCATTCTCAAAAGTTCACTTTTTTAAATTAACATATATTTGGCTGTAATACTTTGGAGATACTCCGAACCTTAATGTTACATACCCGAAAATCGATCGACTCGGCAGTTGATGCTGATCAAGAATATGTGTACTTTATGGGATCGGAGACCTGCCTGTTACATACATTTGCACGAATATAATATACTCTTTTCACCTGAAACACGGAGAAATAAACTGTCAACCCTCAAATGGCTCAGAGCGAGGATATAGTTGGCTAAACAAAGAAAGGTGGAGGAAATCGTTATGGTATTTTTCTTCGTACTCTTTTGCCACGCCCCCTCCCTCCCCTTCCACAAATTTTAACGCATTTAGTTAAAACTCGGTTTGTATATGTATATGATTTGCCGAGTTTTGTTAAGATCGGATCACAATTGTAGACAAAACCGTAAAAAAAAACATTTTGTATAAGAACACCCCACCCCACAAAAAAAAAAAAAAAAAAAAAAAAAAAATTGAGTGTGCCGAATATTGCATAAATGCTGAGTACGAGTATCTTATAGTAGAAATATCGACAATAGCGTTCTTACTTGTTTTTCACTGTAATCTGTTGTCATAATTTCATACAAATAAAGCTTTCAATTCAGATTTCAATTTCCCCAATTTGTGTCTAAATTTCCTGGCCGGGAATAGCACTGGAAATGTGAATATTTAGATCTACACTGTAGTCCTATTTACAGCCAGTAAAATTAGAAAAATAACCAGAGTGGGAACGTGTACGTGGACGACATGTGGAAACATCGTGCGTAAGGCTTCAACTTCAACGTTAGCATCAGCTTTGGCGTCAGTGCGAACGTGAAATAACTTGTAATTGAATTGACGCCCGACAATAAGAACGAATCGGAATCGCACGCAGGATGCAGGCAGTCTATTGCAGCACACGGGGGGAGCCAGCTTAGCTTCGAAATGCTAAAGTAAAGAAAGGAAAAACAATTACCTAAAGCACGTTGGGCGGTCCCATTGCCGGTCTGAAAATGGGAACTGTGACTTTTGACTTTTGCTGCCTGCTCTTGCCCTACTCTTCCTCCACCCCACCAGTTGACAGACGACGGGCGTCGTCTGAGTCCCACATGTCGATGGTGCGAGACTTTGCCCAGAAGACTTTTGCACTTGACATTGGCCGCGCGGGTGGCCAAGGCTCTAATAAGACTGAGCAACATAATTAGAACAAAGCCTGAGCTGCGTCAAGTGGCTTGCAAGACTCGCATTTGGTTCCCTTTCCATAGTACTCATAAGAGTCTCGCTGCTCCCCCGTCCTCGCTTCTGCTCTTGCTCCTCAATGACCTGCACGTGCAGCTGTGGCAACCACAAGCTTAGCTTCAATCTGACAAAAGGCAAATAATTCTAAAATGCATTCATTTTTCACAACCGCGAAAATTACAGGTTCGGGTTGTTCAAGTCCAAAATTAACATAGCAAAAAACTTCAATAAATACAAATTTCAGACAGATCAGCCGGCCACTCCGTCACTCGTGAAACTGGTCTGACTATTGAATCGCAATATTAACTGTTGAAAATGAGACGATTGTAGCTATTTAGACATACTAAGGGCGCTTACGGTAAACAGAATAAACCGATGTCCAAGACAAAAAAAAATTGTTTTGTTTTCAATTTCATTCATATATAATAATAACATTCACAAAATGATATTTTGGCCGGAAGTTTGAAACGCATGGATCTGATCAAGATCGGACAACTAAATCATATAGCTGACATTTAACAGATTAATCTCGAATGAACACTTAACCTTTCTGTTTTTCATCTAAATCAAACTAAAGTCGGTTTGTATCCATTTAAGGGGACCCCACGTCTGCTGGCCTGATCTGATCAAGATCGGAGAACCAATCATAAAGCTACCATATAACCGATTGTTCCGGAATGAACACTCAGGAGCATAACTTTTCTGTTTTTCTTCCAAATCAAACCAGCATCGGTTTGTATTAATTTGAATAAGCCTCACGTCCAGTGGCCTGATCTGATCAAGATCGGACAATTATATCATATAGCTCCTATACAACACTGTTCCGGAATGAACACTTAGCAGCATACTTTACTGTTTTTCATCCAAATCAAACCAAATTTGGAGGAGGCCTAACGTCCGCTGGCCTGTTTTAATCAAGATCGGAGAAATAATCATTGTTATGGAGTGAACACTTAGGGCATAACTTTTCTGTCTTTCATTAAATTAAAACAAATTCGTCCCTTGTATCCACTCAATTGGGATCTAGATCGGTTATATATTTACAATGTGAATGAAGTGACCGAAGTGACTCTCTCAAAAGTATGCAGCACCTTTGATTTGTACACTCGTACTCTAGTAGAGAAAACGAGTATATTATATTCGTTCAAATGTATGTAACAGGTAGAAGAAAGGGTCTAAGACCACATAAAGTATATATATTCTTGTTTAGCATCAATAGCCGAGTCGATCTAGCCATGTCCGTCTGTCCGTCCGTATGAACACCTAGATATCGGAGACTATAAGAGCTACAGTAACCAAATTTGGTATGTAGACTTCCCTCGCGCGGCGTCAGATCATAATCTACCGACTTGCCGAGTTTTGTTTAGCCACGCCCCCTCCCCCTCCCCCTCCCGCCCCCGCAAACCGCAAAACCATATATCTTCCACAACGTTCAAGTTACCGCACGACACCAAGCCGCGGGTCTAGAAGCTCCCACCTCCCGCCCAACCGGGCGAGGGGCAAGCTTAAATTGCAGTGCTGAAGATAGATAGCAACATAATTTGTTCTACGAGGGACACAAAAACGAATTTTTTCTCATTAAAATCGGAGAGTCAATTTTACCATTTATCATCTTATGTATAAAGATAAGCAGAAGCCTACTTGTATATGAAGGGAGGCGACTATTGGAGTCGTAATTCAAACCTCGGAGAGCAAACCGTAGACA
Organism: Hirtodrosophila duncani; assembly: GCA_037043425.1. Lineage (NCBI taxonomy): Eukaryota > Metazoa > Arthropoda > Insecta > Diptera > Drosophilidae > Hirtodrosophila > Hirtodrosophila duncani. The sequence goes on from JBAMBM010000472.1 coordinate 72,537, forward strand.
TTTTTTTTTAGCAGACTCAATGCGGTCCTGGTGCCTTTTATACACATTTGCACTCGTTTACGCTATTAGAGTATGAGTATATTTACATACATTCAATAGATCAATAGATAATATATTTATACATATATATACCGGTCATTCGTTACCAATTAATCCCATTAAATGTAAGCTAGCTGTACGAGGCAGCGCGGCTGTAATTTAAATCAAATGCATTGTTTTTGTTGTTATGCTGCTAACGATCTTCATTTGTAATTTAAATCAAATGCATTGGTTTTGTTATGCTGTTACTCTAACGATCTTAATTTGTAATCATACTTATCGCTATTGTCTTTTCTTGCCCATTGCATCCCTCAGTTTCTTACACTCACTGAATTTGTCGCTTATAGGGTATCGATAAAAAAAACATTCGCCACCCTTACCCCTAAAATTTATATTTCGCTTTTCCTGCTCTAAATCGTCGTGATATCTCTTTGAAAACTCTCAGCTGCGCTCGAAGCGAGTATTTGCGGAAATATTTGGGTAATTGATTTTCTTAATAATGTGAAAATAAAAGGGCATCGAAAAAAAATGTACAAGTAGCAGGAACAGAAGACGTGTACAGTGGCCTCTCGCAAAACTGGAGCCTGAGTCTGCGCCGTAAATCAGTATCACAATAATTTAATGCACATTTGAAGACGCAATACAGTTTAAATTGTATTATTTAGAATTTATCGATGTGTTTTCCTCACATTGTACCTGTGTTTCTATTTTTAAGCGACGATTGTGCTGCAGTTTTGATTTCTAAACGTTTACTGTAGCAGAAACAATGGCAAATTATTCAAAGAAATTTAAAGCAAATTTAATGGTGAAGGAAAACAAAACAAATGGAAAGAAGCACTTTTTTGGCACACTCATCAAGCGACAGCAACAGCAGCAGCATGCCCGTTTCGAATCTCATTCTGCATTGCCATTCCCGTTTGCTCACCCACACCTTACTCCCACCCCAAGGAACAACTGAACCACCCGTTGTGGGCACTCGAGTAAGTCAATGAAGCGATGACACAGCGTGTCATCGGTGTAATTTGCAGCCGCAGTAGTCAAAACCTAAGCCGCAGCGCAGCCGCACCTTTCAACGGATTTGCGGCCTTCTTCCACTTCTACTTTCACTTCCTCGGGGATTATGATTGTTGTAATATTAACGGTTTTGTCACAGCCTAAGGCGACATCAGCAACAGCAGTCGCAAGGCTTTTGGGAATTAAAATCGGAATATCATCGACCAGCACGAGTAGCAGTTTCTTTCCGAGCTCCACCGTGTCCGTACGCATCCTGCTTTATCCTTATCGCATTCTTATCAAATTTCACTTAGATTGGCTGCTATTGCTGTCGGCCAGACGGGGGCGTGCCAATGAATTTTAATAGAAATCGCTGTCGAATATCGACGCTTGCAATTCCAATTCCAATTCCTGTCTGCCAATTCAACCACGGATGTTGACAACCTGATAACAACAAGCTCAGAACCATCGTGCACGTGCACGTGCCCTGTGTGTGAGTGTGTGTGAGCGGTAGGGAAAGTGTAACGCTAAATATGTATGCAACCACAACAAACAGCAGTGCACAATAGTTAATAAGCTGACAAGCCAAGCAAAAGCAAGTGAGAACACTATAGTATATAGTCTGACTATAAGACACCAGTACCTATCATTGAAAGAAAGAATCAAAACCTCGTTTTGACTATATTACTAAGTAATCAAAATCCGCGAATCGTGATTTAAATTCAATATTATTTAGAAAATAAGAGAAAGGGATATTTTTAAATTATGCCAGCTCAAATTTTTCTCGCTGCCTTTGATCTACTTCAATATAAGAATTCTTGTTGTACCGATACATTTGATTGACTTATTTGTAATAATTGTTATTATAATCATTTAGCTTATGTAATATTAAGTTAATAATTTTATTTGTAATATTTTTCTTTCTTTGAAATCTGCTCAGTATACGGACATTAAGCAAATTTGTGGAGTAATTTATAATGATTCATAAATGTATTCTTAATGAAGGCCCACCCCATCTCAATCCCCTTCATTTCGATTCCACCAAATGAACGAGAGGCGGCATTCAAAAAAACAAAAAACAAGAAATTTAATGTAAAACTGATTATTCAGATTCTCGTTTTTATTCAGGCTCAAAGTGGCGTGAAATTCAAATGAGTTTCAACTCAATTATAAAAATAAACTGCTCATTTTATTATAGCCTGCGTCTATGGTACAAGGGTATCGTAATGTTGCTGCTATGTATATAGCAGTCAAATGTAGCCTTTATGCACCCCATAATGTATAATATATTTTCTTGATCACAATGACAATGACGATGTAAGTACTTCTGTGCGAATATATATATGTAGGCAGATCGAGTTTATGAATTCGATTTGTCACACTCAGTGCAAACCCACATCGCCCATTTTAGTGTTATTAGATAACATTTTGTCGTAGAGCTTAATCTTATATCGATATGGCTATATCCGCCTATATCTAGTATTCTTTTTAGTCTTCTTTTCAGACGTTATCTTGCAGTTTTGATCATTACTAGAGAATGTCACAACGGATTTTTAAAAGTTTTACGATTCCTTAAAGTAAATGAATATATCTATTATTATCCATACACACCTTTACATTTAAATCATTAGTTGTATATATTTATATCATTCACAAAATGTAAATACATATTAAGAAGGAAAGAAGCATTTCCGACCACATAAAGCTATGTCCGTATGATTGGATTGCATTAAGTTTGGAAAACAGTGTCATTTTGCTTGCATAGAACTAATTCTTTCAGAAAAAAACAGCAGTCCATGAAAATAAACCAAATATATATATAAATATATCAGATTAAGTAAATTTGTAAGAATTACAAAAAAAATATCATAGGTTTGAAAACCAAATTAAAAGCATATTGGACCATTGTACATTGTTTTACAATCACGATTACTGTAGCCAATACGCGAACAATGGGATCTTTATTTAAAGTAAAGTAATTGCGAAATACTGCTGTAGATCGGACAATTAGATCATATAGCTCCCATATAACCGAATGAACACTTAGCAGCATAACTTTTCTGTTTTTCATCCAAATCAAAACGAATTCTGGTTGTATCCATTTGAGAAGGCCCCAAGTCCACTCTCCTGATATAATCAAGATCGGACAACTATATCATATAGCTAACATATAACCCATCGTTCCGGAATGAACACTTAGTAGTATATTAGTTCTGGTTTTCATCAAAATCAAACCAAATTCAGTTTGTATTTATTTGAGGAAACCCTTCATCCTCAGGATTGTTCTGATCAAGATCGTAGAAATATATCATAAAGCTACCATATAACCGATTGTTTCGGAATGAACACTAAGGACCATAACTTTTCTGTTTTTCATACAAATAAAAAAAAAATTCGGTTTGTGTCCCTTTGAGCAGGCTTCGCAAGCCTTATCTGATCAATATCGGACAACTATTTCATATAGCTACTATATAACCGATTGTTCTGGAATGAACACTTAGCCCAAGGGTTCTGTTTTTTATCCAAATCAAACTAAATTCCGGTTGTATCCATTTGAGGAGGCACCACGTCCGCAGAGCTGATCTGATCAAGGTCGGAGAACTATGCTATATAGCTGCCATATAACCGATTTTTCCGGAATGAATACTTAGGAGCTTAACTTTTCTGTTTTTCATCCACATCAAAACAAAATCTTCTTGTCTCCTTTGTTTCAACTGTTATCCCACGCCCACCGGCATGCCAAAGCCAGCCTTCATATTTTGTTTTTAACTATTTTACATAGCTGCATTAATTAGACTTCGCCTTCTATCTTATACCTTCTACCTATGGTTCAAGGGTATATCAAAGTTATGTAACAGGTAGAAGGAGGCATATCCGATCATCATGACAAGCCGATTCGATCTCGCCAAGTCTGTCGGTCCGTCCCTCCGTCCGGCTGTATGAAAATCTAGATCTTGAGAGACAGACTTCAATTTTTATTTTTTATAAATATGTAACCATATCCAACCCCCACTCTAATGTTTTTATTTCATAACTGTTTTTTCATTAATTAATTAATGCAAATGTGGGGTTTTTGTGTATTAAGGGCATCTGCGTCAACTGCCCAAATTTTATCCAGATTGAGCATGTATATTATATAGCCCTAATACAATCGATTTTATAGGAAAGAACATAAAAGGATTGGTTTTCATTAAAATCAAACCAAATTGGAACTGTATCAGCTTTAGGTAAGCTCACGTTCAAATATAATTTTGTTCAAATTAGATCACTATATCATACTTAGTGTCCGTGTGCACGCTGGTTGAATTTGAGTTTTATGCAAATCGGACAACTATATCATATAGCTCCCATTTAACTAATTGTTTCGGAATGAACCCCTAGGAGCATATAACCGATTTTTCCGGAATGAATAGCATAACTATTCTGTTTTTCATCCAAATTAAAACAAATTCGCCTTGTATCCACTGTAGCCCCACGCCCACCAACCAGATCTAGATCGGTTATTTATTTATAATGTGAATGGTGTATAAGCTTCGGGAAGCAGAAGCTAGCCTTGCTTTCTTGTTTTTTGTTAAATTTAAAAAACGGTGCCTGTTGCACGTTTATTTGCAATAGATTTTTTTTCGAAAAACACAATGGCAGGACGAAATAATTCAAAGAAAGCACCTTCGGTGTGTATCCGATTCATTGTCGTTCACAGAAACAACGTAAGTCCTAGTTTCAAGTTGGCACGTTAACTGCTCGGTTAGTTTCAGGTGCCACTCACCATAGTTTTCGTGAAAAGTATAGTTAAAAATGTATATAGAATGTTATAAAGAAATGATACACATTTCTCAGAAAAATCAATACTGTTTTCTATAGTAAGAGCTCTTTCAGTTAACAAGATTTCTTTAAGTGGTATTTAGCCGAATCGCTAAGGAAAGTACTAGAAGTTTTAAATCAACCGAATTCTGTGGGAAAGATTTCCGTGACACCACCGTATAGGTATTCTCGCGGAGATATGAACGAGAAAACTTAAACATGATTGTACAATTTCAGCATATATCCTGAAAACTGTTACTGTAGGCTCCATTATGAATTCTTTGGAGCGTTGTCTTTCAGCGGCTGGACTTATGCCCATCCCGCAATCGCGTTTCGCAATCGGGGAGAAGAAGTACATTCCACATGTCTGAGAACAGCTTTGAAGTCGTCGCCTGTTTGCCGCTGCTGAGAAGAAGTACTTGAAAGACGCGAAAACTCACGCAGTTAACCACCTTGTAGGTGTGGGGAGGCATTACGTTTGTCTAATGGGAATATATGGTTTAACATATGAGTGAGTTATACGCCTTCTACTCGTATCTCTTACCAACCTGCTGCTTGCATGCATACGCAGAAATCCTTCCAGCCCCAGTTTCAAAAGAGCATCGACAGTTGTGCTTGGGTGATTTTCTTGGCTATTATTTATTCATTTGTCTATTCCCCCGCTACCTGCGGCCACAAAGCGTCAATAATAATAATAATAATAATAAAACAGGGAAATTGTAGCCAAGCGTAGCTCGAAACACTTGGGTCTTAAAAAGCCAAATACTCGTAACTCCTTTGCAAATGTTTCAACCCAGCCATAGCCATTGCTGTCGTTGTCTGAGAATGGCCCCAGTCTTGCCAGTCCCAGTGCATGATTCACGATTCGTTCTTCGACTCCAAAGTATGGCGCTCACAGAGACACATACAAGTACTACGTAGGTCTAGGAAACGCTGGTGCTGGCGTTGAACAATAGCAAAGGCCACGAGTGCAAACAGTGCACATCCGTTAAACGAGAGCGAAGGACGTAGCGCTCACTTTTTTAATTGACTTATTTTTTGCATCTTCTGTAAATATGGTTAAAGTGGCTGCAATTCGTGGAAGAGGCAAAGAAGGCGTAATGGACACTAGTAAATTATATACATTCTTGATTAGCTTAAGAAGGAGAGTCTATAAAGCCATGTCCGGCTATCCGCTCGTACGCCCAGATGAATGAAAACATGGATCTCGGAAACTATAAGAGAGGGCTACTTCAATTTTTAAACAATTCACAAAAAATGTGAATGTATATTCATTTATTTATACCCTGTACCTATGATACAAGGATACATTAAAGTTGTTGCAATGTATGTATCAGGTAGAAGAAAGCATTTCCGATCCCATATAAAAATATATATTCTTGATCAGCATGACAAGCCGAGTCGATATTCAAATCGATATATTCAATTCGATATATTCAAATCTAGATCTTGGAAAATATAAGATCAATTTATTTTTTTTTTTGCCGCCCGCACTTTCTTATTTGGTCCCCATACAAAACCATCTTAGTATTTCTATGCCATAGCATTTTTGTTATACTATTCACAAAATGGTATATTAATTTTGTCAGGAAGTTTGCAACGCACAGAAGGAAGCGTTTCCGACTATATAAAGTATATATATTCTTGATCAGAATGACGAGGGGAATCAGTTAAATTCGAGTTTCATTTAGATCGGACAACTATATCATATAGCTCCCATATAACGAATTGTTCCGGAATGAACACTTAGTAGCATTATTTTCTGTTTTTGGTTCGCTGAACAGGTTTGGCCGATATCAGGCAACTATATCATATAGGTACCATATAGCCGATTGTTCCGAAATAAAACCTTAATAGCATTACTTTCCAAATCTAACCAAATTTGGGTTGTATTCGTTTTAGCAGGCCCCACGTTGGTTGATCAATGTTTATACAGATCGGGAACTATATCATATAGCCCGCATAAAACCGATTTTTTCGGAATGAAAACAAAATGTTTATTTTTCATGCAAATGTAACCAAATTTGTTTGGATGCATTTTAATAGACCCCGAGTCCGAAGTTGGCCGAAGTTGATAAGGAACGGTTTACTACTTATATCATATAGCAGTTTAGTAGGTACAGGGTCCTTAATATTTTTTATATAAAGTATATATATCTCCAACAATTAGTGTCATATTTAATTATATAAGCACATTATTTAAAAATCGCAAATAAAAAAAAACTTGTGTGCCAGACGCGTTCAACAAATACTAATTGTTCTTCTATTATATGAAAGGAAGTTTGAATACATAAAAAAGAGTGTCCAACTTTTTCAAACACGCAAAAAGAGGCATTATGTTTAATATAAATAGTTAAGAAAATTGTATGAAAAGTAATTATGATATTAATATTTACCTTTGGATTTATGTATTACATCATATTTGTAATTTTTTAAAACTTCGTCATCAAAACAATAACACGCAGAAGTTTAAACATAACATTTTCATTTAAACATTTTCAAGCGACTATTGATGAAGGAAATGGTGAAAGTAGGAATGCCCATTACAAGCAGGATTACCTCTTCAAAATTTAGAGGCTTCAACAATCGATTAAAAGCCTGAATACCTTTCCATAATCAAGGCCTCTGCTTTGTTGAGGGCTAACAGTGAAAGCCATATAAGTTTTTAATGACTAGTGGACAGTTTAACTTCGGCTCTAGATTACAAAACGACACACATTCTTGGTGGAGATGTATGAGGCCCAAATACTGCCTCCCACACTTTGTTAATGAATCTGTAAAGCAAAAGTTTGTATATTACAACTCCATACAGTTTGTGTCTATGGCCTACTAATGTATCTGTTTTATTGCGCGTTATGCATATATGCTCCTGATTTCCTTCTGGTACCTTCTCCTGTATATTAGAAATTAATCTAAGTATTATATTTCTACACACACTACCGCAGCTGAACCCCTTCCAGTTGGAGACTTCGCTTCACGTTTCTTGAACTCAAACCGTCTTGTCTCTGGTATTTCTAAACGAATGTTCACTGTACCTGTACCTGTTCACTGTAACTGTATCCACCAAGTGTTTGCCTATGCGCGAGCATAAAAACTCTTACCGTACACATACATATACTTTTATGTAAATAAATGTGCGAAAGGAACCATCCCAGTCCCAGTCTCAGGTCATTGCGCAAAATGGGAATGAGACTTTTTATACTCGTACATTTTCATATTCAGCGTATTTTGCGGCTTTGCTGATGGCTTCGGCTGCCGTAAATGAATACACGATGAGTGTGACGCGGCGTTGACGTCGGAGTTGCTGTGGATGCAGATGTTGGATGTACTTTATCTACAGCAAACAAAGCAGGACCACAACAAAGCCTGCCTCTGCCCTTGGGCTCCTTGAGTTCATCCTGCTGAGTGTCCACTTGAAATGTAGTCATTGTGTTGCCATCCCTGGCGCTAATGAGGTGCGCCAGTCTGTGTTCGATTGTAAGCACTTCTCCATTTCCATCCATAGGGCAGGTTGCCCTATGGAAGAGCACAAGCACTATCCCTAACTAGACCGCAAGTAAAAAATAAAAGCTTGCATTTCTCGTATATCTGTATATATGTTATTTTGATAGTATTGGATTGGCGGGCAATTCCTATTAACCTCATTTACGCTTCCGCTCCCTCGGTACCCGAAAAAATCCACCACCATTATCCCAAGCCGATTACCGGGATTGCGCTCTTTTTGGGCAAACAAATACGAAAACGAATTAGATTACGTATATTCACGACATCTGGCGGTAATAAACACGGGACTCTTAATCAATTAACAAAAGTTTCTTTGAAGTCTGATTTACATTTTAACCTACACAGTGAGACCCGGTGTGCGTCGTGGAGAAACAAAAAATTGCCAAGCCTGAAATAAAACAAAATAGGATGTTAGCTTCGGCTTGCCTACTTTATTGGGTCTGAGATGCTTAGAATACCCTCTGTAAGAGTATAATAAAAATGCAAAACTTATAGTCCGTCTGTCGAAAAGTATTTAGAATTTAAAATTAAAGACATTTTTTTTTTGGTGTGCTACCCACGACACGACAACAATGGAACCTTTCTGTAGACATACTCACACGATTTACATTCTGATTTGTTTCATTGCGTAGATACCTGTATCACAAAGATATCCAGCTTAAACAGATGACAAAATTCGAACATAATGAGTTCAACGCAGATTTTTTTCCGTGATTCTGGTTCATCGAGCGTTTACATATTGAGTCTGATGGTGAGTCTGGGTCTGGGCGCAACAAAAGCGAAATATACAAATGAAGTACAATTTAATAATGAAAACAAACAAACAAATAAGCATGACCAGACTGGGGTTGGGTTGAGTGAAAAGATAGCGCTACGAGCTTGTGTGTGTTGGGAAAGTGAGACTGGGACAGTAGCAGCTACTGACAAAAGTAAACGAAGAGAAATAAATAAGCAAAGACAACATACGCCCAGCAATAACAAAACGAAACGAAACTCAATGCAAACAAATACATAAACAAAATAAAATAAAATAACGGAATAAAACAATCAGGAAATTGTCCTTTGATCTTTTTCCCAACAACAGCCCGAGCCCTCATCCCAGTTCAACTCCCAGCCTAAACCTCAGCCTCCACCTACTCTAACCACAGCCAACGATGTCAGCGTAATTTTCGTCTTGCTTGTTGTTGTTGCCGCTGCTGTTGGTGCTGTTGTCGCTTTTGATGCCCCATAACCGAAATTAACAAGTTAAACAAATAAAATAAAATAAAATATCAGTACAAGTACAAAAACGCTTTAGTGGAATTTGCTCGACAGTTTAATGTCCTATACTCAACCAATAGTTTCTATATATGGTATATCTGAAACGACTTTCATTCAATATTTATACAAATTAACAATACAAACACTTTCCATACACAATTTTCTAAAAAGGGAAAGTGGACTGCATAATAAGGTGAGTCGATATAACCATGTCCTTCTATCCGTCTGTTTCAACAGAAAGATCTTAGAAGTCTTAAAAGCTAGAGAGCCAACACCATGTGCTTCGTTTGTCATCATGCTGGTTAAGTTCAAGTTTTATTCAGATCGGACAATTATATCACATAGATCCCATATAACCGATTGTTCCGGAATGAACATTTAGTAGCACATATTTTCGGCTTTTCATCCAATCCAAATCGAACCAATTTCGGGTATTACCTATTATATGAGGCTCCACGTCAGCTGACAGCTATTATTATATAGCTGGCATAGAAGTCGCAATTTATTTACATACAATGTGAATGCTATATGAGCATCGGCCAGCCGAGGCTATGATTTCTTTCTTGCTTTGTATTCTTATTTATGGGCTTGTTCGCTAGCTACGGTTTTTTTTAGGCGCCCACCGCTAATCAATAACATAGGATCGTGGTTTAAGATGTCAGTGATTTTTAGGGGTGTTCTCATACAAAACGATCTTAACAAAACACTGTAGATTATTTGCTTCCCTAGTAGAGTAAATGAGTATAATGTATTCGTGCAAATGTATGTAACAGGCAGAACGAAGTGTCTAAGACCCCATAAAGTATATATATTCTTGATCAGCATCAACAGCCGAGTCGATCTAGTCCAATCCGTCGGTATGAACACTTAGACCTGGGAGATTGTAAGAGCTAGAGAGATCCAATTTGGTATGTAGACTCCCCTTGTGGGGGGGCGTCAGATCAAGTTTTTTTTTTAATTTGCCCCCTCCTACACCCATAAACCGCAAAACTTTATATCTTCCAAAAATATTAACGCATTTAGTTGAAACTCGGCTTGTATATGTATAAGCATATAACCTACCGATTTGCCGAGTTTGTGAAGATCGGATATTAATTGTAGACAAAATCGTAAAAAAAACATTTTGTATGAAAACACCCCACCCAAAAAAATATATATATAATGAGAATTGGAAAATCGGTAGATTATGTGCTTATACATATATAAATAAATAAATACGGTAAAATTTGTGGGAGATGTAAGGTTTTTATCGACTTTCGGTGCGGGAGGGGGCGTGGCAGAATTTTAAAACAAACCTGATCTGATGCCCCACAAACTGAGTCTACAAATCAAATTTGGGGACCTTAGCTCTTATAGCCTCCGAGATCTAGGTGTTTTTATGGATAATGTTTTTATCGATTTGCGGGGGTGGGAGGGGGAGGGCCAAAATGTAAGACAAACTTGAACTGACGCCCCACGAGGGAAGTCTACATACCAAATTTGGTATGTAGCTATAGTCTCCGAGATCTAGGTGGTCATACGGACGGACAGACGGTCAGACGGAGAAGGCTAGATCGACTCTACTGCTGATGCTGATCAAGAATATGTATACTTTATGGGGTCGGAGACGCTTCCTTTCCCTGTTGCATACATTTGCACGATAGCAATATACTCGTTTACTCTACTAGAGTACGAATATAAAAAAATCGGAATTTCGACCATAGCGTTCTTACTTGTTTTATAATATAAATGCCACGTAATGGAAGAATGACAAAGTTCTGAATACGTATTCATTATAAAAGCCTCGATTAGATGCGGAAGAAAGAAAAACTTCATTGTTTCTTTAGACCCTAAATTTTATTTCTACAAAATAATTTACTTGAATAAATTTATTCTTTTTACTTACTCATGCGGATATACGAATTTATATTCGTATATTGAATTTGAATGTTATGTAATCTACGGCTTCACTTTTTTTTTAACTTCTGAAATAATCAACTGCACTTCCGAATGGGTTCATACCATTATAATTAACGAGTCCACAGCGTAGTACCATTCGAAAGCCGTATCCAAGAGAATCAGGATTAGTAATGAACTCATCTCTTCCATATTTACTTACATATTCACCTACATATGCAAGTTATTTTCAAACAGTTTTTCATTGAGATACGTCTCCTAACTTGCCTTTCCTGACAATATAGTTATCGAATGTGTCTTTACACGTTTATATACATACATTTGCATATGTAAAAACAAACTTGTCGACTTTCGGTTCATAAGAAATTACATACCTACATTTATATATGTATATGTATAATATATAATACATACATACAAATGTATGAAAGAACTTTTGTATTGTATAAGTTCTCAATTTCTCAGCTCAACGCTAACGCCAACCGAATCGCAATACGGAAGTACGGGAGACAAGCACAATAGCAAATAATTGAAGAGAACGAGACAATTGGCCGAGAGACTGCGTCAGAGACTGTGGTGGGGCGGGGGCTTAGGTGAAGGGTCCCTGCTTCAGTCCATTAACCACCGTTGCTGCTATTGCTGTTGCCTTAGCTCGGCCTGTGCTGTGAACTGATAAGGGGAGGAGCTTCAGCGCTACGGCTTGCTTCGGCTTCGCATTCGTGTTCGTATTCGTTTATTCGAATGGTCATGCTCGCATAGAAGTCTGTATGTATCCAAGTGTATATATATACATAGATATGAACATTATTCGTAATTCACAATGCCCTTTATTCGAAGCTTATGCCAACTTTGCACAGTAGGCCCAAGTAGACAATTTTTTAACATAAGGGATTCTCTTAATATTCTATAATAAATTATATGGCGCATATGGCGATTATGAAATGCTTAGCTTCGAATTCACTGTCCACTAAAATTCTCCACAGTGCACACCACTTTTGGTTTCGCCTGTTGATCAATAATCTAAAGCTTTATATTGTAAATTTAATGGGAAAACAATAAAATAAGTCCCACTATGCGAAGTTGGCATCTGGATAGAGAGACAGAGAGAGACACACATAACGGACAGAGAGAACGCTAAATTATAAAGCCCGACTTGGAGAGGGAGAGAAACTACAATTTTGGTCTCTTTGTTTACGGCTAGATTCTCTTCGAATTTGAGCTCAGCTAAGGCTGAGGGTAGCTGCAAACGCTGCTGCTTCCTTGCGTTTGCGATGTTATTTGTTGGATTTGGATGTTGATGTGCCAGCCCATTGTGGGAGTAAGAATAGCACTCCAGCCAATCAGGCAAGTGCTGCCTCCGTTTAATGTTGCCATTGCAGATACGCCAAGTCGGGTTCTGATTCTGTCTCCACGAGACAATTGACGACGGGACAATTTTAGACTGGCTTTGGCTTCAGAGCTTCGGCTTCGAGATTGGTGGTCTCATTCGGGTGGCGTATTTCTTCGGTTAGAGACAACTTAGGACTTTTAACAGTGCTGGAGGTGAGACACCGCCGCAAATTACCAAAGTGCCGACAAATCAAAAAAAAAAAAATGCGCAGAGGCAGCCAAGTGAATCCCAACAAAGTGTGCCAATTGTAAACATTTTTACGTCCAATAGTCGTATTGTGGCAAAATTTGATTAACTAAACGCAACTTAAATAGAGCAAAGCAATAAATTTGTGAATAATTTTTATCATTGCGAGACTTTATCTAAAATCAGAAAACAGTGTGGAAAAAGTCAACGAATAGTTGCCAAAAAGAGAATTTATGAGCAACAATAAAGAAAGGTTTTGCAGATGCTTACATACCATACACATTGTACCATTCTATACCAGCTGTAGCGGGCTGGTCAGCGGGCGTGGGCCTCTGAATTTGGTTTGGATGAAAAAAAAAGTTTTGCTACCAAAATTGAATAACTCGGTTATATGGGTGCAGTATGACATAGTCATCAAATTTGGCCAGCGGACGTGGGTGCTTCTCAAATGGATACGAACCGAGTTTAGTTTGATTTGGATTAAAAACATATAAGTTATGCTACTAAGTGTTCTTTCTGGAAAATCGGTTATATGGAAACTATATGAGTGGTCTGATCTAGATAACCTTTAAAATATCCACCGTGCAGACATAAGAACAAAAAGTTCCTCCTACTAGCCTTTAAGATTTGGGTGTCCTTAGGGTTAAAAAAGACGGACAGGCAGGCACGCATGGCTATATCGATTTCCCTTGTCATCCTTCTGTGCGTTGGAAACTTCTTGACAAAATTAATATATGTACCATCATTTTCATACTCGTACTCTAGTATAGTAAACGAGTATATTAGTATGTAGACTCCCCTAATGTCGACTGTGTCGAAAGTTAAATAAATGCTGAGTACGAGTATCTTACAGTTCGAATATCGACTACAGCGTTCTTATTTTTTTTTGTGCATTTTTTTTGTGTATTTTTTCTTTCTTCTTCGAATTTGAAATAAAGTTCCAGTATTTTACAGTCGGAATTTCGACTTTAATATACCTACTTGTTTTTTCTACTAAAAGGATATTTTATGATATATTAGTCTAATAACATTTTCTCAAATGTTTCTACTTTGGGCTTCACGCCAATTGCAGACTCAATTTGAAAGCATGACAGAGATCGAAGCGAGCATTCAGCAACAGCAACAGCATCTCCAGAATGTCCAGCGCCTGCAGCAAGAGACCTGTCTGCAAGAACTACATCAGCACCTAAGTGCCCAATTTAGTGCAAATCGATTCACAACGCCACAACGCAATCATCACCACCTTTCACATCAAGATCATTCTCATCACCAGCAGCAACAGATTCCGGCGGCGGCGGCAGCGGCCTTAACGGCTTCAAGTCCTGGTAGTTTGGTTCCATTTCTTCCTGCTTTTATGAGTCCACGACTGCACTCCCCGCAATTGGCACATATAATGCCAGTTCCAGTTTCGTCTGGGCATACCACGCATCACAGTCACAGTCCTTGTCACAGCCAAAATCACAGCCACAAACTGGGCATCCAAATGCAGCCAATGTGGCCAACTGCGGCGGTGGCAGCGGTTCACATACAGGCAGCATTAGCAGCAGCAGCTGTGGCTGCCACTAACAACAACAATATTAATAGCAACAATAAGAACAATAATAATAATAATATTAATAATAATAACAGTAATAGCCACAACAATAACTATAACGCAAGCAGTGAGTTAAAAACCCTAGATGAGGTTCGAATGGATGAGGAGGACTCCAGGCCAGGGCTAGAGAAAGGGTCCCCCATCCATTGTGGGAGCCATCATGTTTCAACCCTTACGTACAGTCACAATAAAACGACACAACCTGAATCTCCCACAGCCTCAGCTTCCCCCTCTGCCTCAATATCACCCCAGCCTAACCACGATCCGATTTTAAAGCAGCCTCATAGTCCGACGAACAACAGCATCAATTTTCCATCATCGCCAACAGATCATCATCATGAGGATTCGGAAATGGATGCACCATTAAATCTAACAAAACCCAAGGGTACGCCCTCACCCGACTCGTCGCCCATAGGTATCAACTGTAACTTACGGGAAATTGAAAGGGATCAGCTCGAAAGGGAGCGAAATAGAGATCGAGAACATCTCCCACCCGCCGTTTGCACTCCGCCGTTAAATTGGCAGCAAACGACGGCACCGTCGGCAGCAATCAACCAGCAGCAACAAATGTTTGCCGACGTGGAAACCAGCCTATTGCAGACTCGCGTAAGTAGAGTATTGGCTTCTATGTTGAAAATCCTTATCAATACAGAACTTTTACTAAATATATAAAACGAAAACAAGAAAAAAAAAGTCATACTTCTTCACTAAGAAAAAAAAAAACGTTTAAAAAGTACCAAATTGAGTACAAAACCCTTTGGCCTTCCATGCATACACAATAGTACGGTAAACCCATTTTTTTCTTATACCATGAACAGTTTGCTTGATTTAAGAACTAGTTTTTGGTCTTAAGACATGAACGTTTGGGCTAATATCAATAAAAAGAAAATATAACGGAATTTGCATCCCTTTCTTTTTTTTAAATCTATTTACCCCCTCGCTGCCAAACACAGGCATGTATGTATTTATGTAACAGGCAGAAGGAAGCGTCTTCGACCCCATAAAGTATATATATTCTTGACCAGCATCAACAGCCGAGTCGATCTAGCCATGTCCGTCTGTCCGTAAGTCCGTGGGTGGAAGGGGACGATGAAATATGGCTAGGTCGACTCCGCTCTTGATGCTGATCAAGAATTTATATACTTTATGGGGTCGGAGACGCTTCTGCCTGTTATATACATTTGCGCAAATACAATATACTCGTTTACTCTACTAGAGTACGAGTATACACAAATTATTATCTATAGTCGTAAAAGCTCTTTATCTAATAGCTTCCCAGATCTTGATTTTCATACGCTCGATCCGAAGGACGGATATGCTGATCAAAGATATAGTTTATGGGTTTTGCCACGCCTTTTTTTGGCTCGTTACAATTTTTATATACTCTATACTATAAGTTGAGGGTATAAGGCAAATTTTTGTACTATAACAGTCGCTCCATTCTATAACAGTTAGGTACAAGTAGTAGTAATCATTCGGTTATTCATTTGGTTATTCTCGTTGCAGGGAAGACTGTGGAATGCGACTGTGAGTGGGACAACTGGGAGTGATTCATGCTCCACATTGGTTTCCGCTGCAGGTGGAGTTGGCTTGGTCTTGGGAGTTGGAGGCTCAGGCTCACGGGCTGCTCGCATGAGCCGTGACTCAATTAATAGCTGTGGCACGAGCTCGGAGCGATCGGCAGTGACTTTGGATACAGAATGCCAGTCGCATATGGTCACAACAGTGCCTTCAACGCATCCACAAAGGCATAGCCATAGCCATGGCCATGTACATAGCAAGCCGCACATCAAGAGGCCGATGAATGCCTTCATGGTGTGGGCCAAGGATGAGCGAAGGAAAATCTTAAAGGCTTGCCCTGACATGCACAATTCGAATATATCGAAAATTTTAGGAGCTCGTTGGAAAGCCATGTCCAATGCGGACAAACAGCCTTATTACGAGGAGCAGTCCCGTCTCTCCAAGCTCCACATGGAACAGCATCCAGACTACCGCTATCGGCCTCGTCCCAAGCGCACCTGCATTGTGGATGGGAAAAAAATGCGCATCTCTGAATACAAAATGCTGATGCGCAATCGGCGAGCAGAAATGCGCCAGCTCTGGTGCCGCAGCGGAGGAACCGCGAGCGCTGCCGGAGGCAACGGCACTGGAGGAGTCAATTCTGCGCTGCATCTGCAAGATATGGCAGCGGCTGCTGTGGCAGTGGCCCATAGCCAAAGCCATAGCGATGATTGTATGACAGACACTTCTGCTGCTCAAATGACTTCTCTTCATCTCCCTCTGGCTATGACCGGAGGAGGCGGCGGTAGCTATTATTATCCAGCAGAAAACTTGTCGCCAGCGGGTTTTTCGTCAGAGGAAATGGAAATATCATCCTTGCGTGACACTGACGACTAAGTAGTGAAAGCGCCGCCCTTGTCCAATGCTCAAACGAACTAAAAAATAACAAAAAGAATTTAACTATAGTCTCCGTTCGCTGATATTCAAGATGTTTTTTACGACATCGGATGCAAATAGATCTAGAAGAGCAGCTCTTTCATTATTAACATTTAAACATTTCCTCGGCAATTTAAAAATAATAGAAACACTTTCCTTACTTATGGTATATACTATATCAATATACATATATCAATATGATGTTTGTATGGCTAAGTATGAAATGCGTGTATTAAAGACACAAATATCGCATAAAATAGTTTGATATAGGAAAACCAAAATTTATATTTTATATTTCGAAGCATTCAAAATACTTTTTGAAAGGAAAATTTAAATTAACATTACCCTTTAAACCCATTTTTCACCAATTATTGACATTTTTACTCTCTGAAAAACACTCATAAAGTAGAAAGGGAGTAAACAATGATTGAAATACTCTCAATATTCAATAAACCTGACAATTATGCGGAACGAAGGGCAAACATTTTGTAAATACTTATAACATTTTAGAATAGAGATAAATATGTGTATACAACCTTAAGTTTCAGTTAAAGTGCCATTACACTATCGTACATGCATGCGATTAGTTTTTATTAAGAATTTTTGGATTCTGCTGCTGCTGCCTAGTCCCAGAGGA
The DNA here is from genome assembly GCA_037043425.1 of Hirtodrosophila duncani. NCBI lineage: Eukaryota > Metazoa > Arthropoda > Insecta > Diptera > Drosophilidae > Hirtodrosophila > Hirtodrosophila duncani. The sequence continues at coordinate 90,273 of JBAMBM010000472.1, forward strand.
ACATGATAAATCATAAATAAGGGTGGGGTACAAAGGCGGAATCCACAAACAACATTTGCAATTTTTGTGCCATTTATGCCCAAATGCTAATAGACATAGCAAAAAAATAAATTAAAATAAATAGTATGTCAAATAAAATGTAACTTTTGACTAATAATACTAAATAAAAAACATATAAATGTACACGTTCACGTTTACAGTAAAGGCAATGAGATGAACGCGTAAGAAAGCGTTTCTTAAAATGTCTTAACAACTTGAAGAGCTATAAAATACAAAAGTAATTGATAAACATAGCGTACTACATATATATATAAGTGTATATAAGCAAGATATGGCCACTGTTACAATGTGGGCATGGGCACACTTATACTTAAAATATATTTGATTTATATTTACCGATGGGTGTTTGAATAAGTTATCGTCCTCGATTTTCTGTATAGCGATATTCTTTATAGCTGTATTCGGTTGGCGTTTTGAACCTAAATTACTTTCAGCGAGCTTCCTAACACAGTTTATCTGACTGCTACTGCTGCAAATACTGTTGTTAAAAAATAGTTGCAATTACATCCCATGCTCGGGACCGCGAAACATAGCTCGATAACGTCTCTCCTGCTTACAAGCTGATGAGAACGAAGCGCAGATCCAATAGCTAAGCTCATTTAAGTCATACTGATGACGAATTTTCCAACCTCCAAACTCATTTTAAGTCTATAAATTTTCTAATTTCATCCTCAGAGCATATGGTGCATTTACAATTCGTTTCACCAATTTCAAATCTACTCGATCCCTAAATTGGAGTGCGAGACTGGATCGAGTAGGTGCAGGAGGGATCGACGTTAGTCTTATGCAGCGTTTTTGATTGTGACTTATATGAACAACGATGGAAATGCCTTCCCATAACACTATCTTTTATACCCGTACTCGCAGGGTATAGGGTATATAGTATTCGTGTAAATATATACAACAGACGGCAACAGGCAAACTGAAGCTTTCCGGCCTTATAAAGTATGTATGTATATACTTGAACATGATCAACAGCCTAGTCGACAAGTCCGTCCCTCTCTCCTGTCCATATTCACACATAGATCTTGGACACTAAGATGTGGTATCCAGGACTCCCCTGCTGTTATTTTGGAACAATCGGTTAAATGGGAGGTATATGATATAATGGCCCGATGTGGATGATCGTGAATGAATTTTCGCATTTAAAGTATAAATATTCCTGATCAGCACGACAGCACGTTTAAACACAAAAATCTCAGAAGTCTTAAAAGCTACTGAGATGCAATTTGAACCAGGAGCTTCTTATACCTGCACGCTGGTTAAGTTTCATCAGGATCGGAATCCCATTCTCGTGTGCTAATGTACTCCGACGATGTTAAGCTTTCCTTCAAAAACTATAATAATCTCTTTAATTTTATCTCCATTAATCACTCACTTAATTCCAATAAAACATCTATTCAAATGCACCCTGCAGAAAGACAATGTATATACCTTTTATTGAAATAAGCGAGTGATTTTGCTTTTTTATACTTTTACTCGACTTTGCAAATGTATGTAACAGGCAGAGGGAAGCGTCTAAGACCCCATAAAGAATATATATTCTTGATCAGCATCAACAGCCGAGTCGATCTTGCCATGTCCGTCTGTCCGTCCGTCCATCCGTATGAACACCTAGATCTCGGAGACTGTAAGAACTAGAGAGACCCAGTTTGGTACTTAGACTCCCCTTGTGGGGTGTCAGATCAAGTTTGTTTTTAAATTTGCAACGCCCCCTTCCGCCCCGCCAATCGCAAAGCCTTAAATCTTCCACAAATCTTAACGCATTTAGTTGAAACTCGGTTTCTATATGTATAAGCACATAATCTACCGATTTTTTCGTAAAAACTCGGTTTGTACATGTATAAGCGCATTATCTACTTAACGGAGTACTGCAACTGAGCCTAAGTTCACCACTATTAGTGTACTGGCTTTCGCACTATTTGCAGTGGTGACTCCCACTTTCAAATATGCTGCTACTCAGCTCAGTCAACTAGTGCTAAGTCAGAGGCCGTTTTCTTATTTTGATGGCGCAATGGCTAGCTGACGTCGTAAGCAAAGATATCTGTGATAAGCGATAAGCGCGATAAGTGGGAGAGCGTTGTATCGTTTTGTTGTAGGTGTCAATGGCGATCAGTTACCTCTAGTAGATGCAACACCACACTTGCTTTTATTGGCACTTAAACTACCGCAATACTCACTCAACAAGTCACGCCACCGTTCACGCAAACATCACCACAAACACCACATATACCACCGTTCACGCAAACATCACCACAAACACCACATATACCAGTAGTTGACTAGTAGTTGCGGTTTATCGCTGCAGTTCTCTGCTACCTATACACTTTTTGGGGTCCATCGAATATGGAATAAATGCTGAGTACGAGCATCTTATAATAAATCATTCTTACTTGTTTTGGTTTTGGTTTTTGAGTTTACATTGTATATTATCAAATGGAACCAAATTCGGTTTATATGCCTTTGTTCGTTGATTAAATATGATCCAGATCGGCTTACCATATCATGTATCTGCCATACAGACTCATCACATAATATAGCTGGTATAGAAACGTGTAGATAATTTGCAAAGACAAAGCTTAGGAAAATATATTCGCTGTTGTAGCTAGCAAGGGAATCCCACTCCCTCGACCACCACCACATTCATGTTTTAATGGTAATAAGCGTAAATAAACACAAATCCTCCCTTAAGTTATAGATATATTTTCCCCAATGAATCCCTTTTAGCTCCTTTTCAAAACCCTGTTTTATGTTCCGACACTGTATTGTTATGCATATTCCGAAATTGCTCGAATACCGATAAAAATAAGAAAACAGTAATCAAGAGTAATTATTAAAATATAAGACTTTACAAATTAGTCTACTCGTATTGTGTATGTAGTACGTGTACGCATATTGATATTTATTCACAGCATTCATACATTTAAGCAAAAAAAATACATATGCTGTGCAATTCTTATGGGTTGTGACTAAGTAGTTAAATGACTGGTTGGGCACAATTTGCTGTTCGCACTGTTAAATCGTGTTATCAACAAATATGTAATACAGTGTCATAATTATACTTTCTTACACACACACAAACTCGTATGTCTTATGTTCTTATCTAGGTGTATTATATATTGCATACATACATATATACATATATTCTCAATGTAGTATACAAAATAGATTTAGATTTTACGTAAAGTGCAATAAATTTAAATAACCAATTCAATATAAGTATATGTTTTCTTGTAGATAAAAATATAACGATTCCACATAAGAGCATCCACGTAAGTACACTAACACAAAGCCTGTTTGTTTTGTGACTTCTACAATTGCATTAGAGCACTGGCATTGACAAATTTGTATACTAATACTCCAGTAGATTAAACGAGTATATTGTATTTGTGCAAATGTATGTAACAGGCAAAAGAAAGCGTGCCCGACCTCATAAAGTACATATATTCTTGATCAGCATCAAGAGCAGCCTCTCCGTCCGTCCGTCCGTATGAACACCTTGATCTCGAAGACTATAAGAGTTAGAGTCATCAAATTTGGTATGTGGACTCTCCTTTTGCATCGCCCGCAAATCGATATAAAAAAAACGTTATCTATAAATCTCGGAGACTATAAGAGCCTCATCAAATTTGGTGTTGGGCGTCAAATCAGGTTTGTCTTAAAATTTTGCCACTCCCCTGACGCCAAAGCAAATCGATATAAACCTTATACTCCCGCAAATTTTAAAATTGAAACTCGGTTTATATATATATAAGCACATAATCTAACGATTTGCCCAATTTCGTTAAGATAAGATAACTGTAGACATATTGTATGAGAAAAAAAAATCACAGTGTTGCATACTGTTGACTGTGTCGAATATTGAATAAATGCTGTGAAGGAGTATCTTATAGTCGGAATATCGACTATAGAGTTCTTACTTGTTTGAATTCGAATTTGACAATTTTTTACACAGAACAAGAGGGAAAAGGAAGCGTTGTAGTTGTAGACCAGTGGTCAGCAAGCTCCTATATATTATGTACTAGCTAACCCGGCGTGCGTCGCTACGCCTCCTCCTGTTGATTTATGTTTTATGTTTCTTGTTGTGCAAGTGATCTTTAATGTGTATTTGTTGCTGTCTTGCTTTAAAAACTACCAGAAGTTTCTATGGTATTCTAGAAGTTCTTTATGAGTGGCGGTGGAACGTCGATAAAATGTATCAATATATACCGATATCAATATTAATTCCCCCACCGATGTTTGTATGTGGATAGAAAGATATCGATAAACATGTATCGTCAGCTTAAGATGTCGATGTACGTATATCAAAAACCCATTTTATCGATATACATATATCGACAACTCAATGTATCAATATGCGTATAACGAATACCAATATATCGATATACATATATCGAAAAAACAATATACGTATATCGAAAATCAATATACAAGTCAATTGATCGCTATTCATATATCGATCTCAATTGATGGCTATTCATATATCGATAATTCATTACATCGATAGACATATGCCGATAACCCAATACATCGAAAAAGATATATCGCAAGCTGAATTTTGCGATAACTATTAGCGTTAAGTTAATATATCAAATATACATAACTAATTATATCGATATACATATATCGATGACTGAATATATCGATATTCCAAGGCGATACGTAGCTCGACCTATCTTGAGAACCGGTTTAATGGGTGCAGAAACGGCGTATTATTAATATTGCCTATAAGAGGGGTGTTGCCACACTAATTTCCCCAATTTTATATATAGCCCTTCGATACCACTACAGTATACAAATTTCATTGCAATCGGTGCGATAGATGCAAAGATATGAGGAATTTTTATTATTGCCTATATGAGGTGGCGATGCCAACGACATTTTCCTCTGGTCTATATAAGTAAAAATTTCATACCGATCGGTCCAATACTTTCGGCGCCAAATTTGGTTTGCATACATTTTAAGAGGCCCCACTTTCACAGAGAAAACCTTATTCAGATGAAACAACTGTATCGTTAGGCCCCATATAACCAATTTTTCTGAATGAACACCAAAGGTTTTTCATCCAAATCAAACCAAGTTTGATTATTATCCACTTTAAGAGGCTCCATATTCACAGACAAAATTTTATGCAGCTCGGACAATTATATCATATAGCCCTCATAGAACCAATTATTTTTCATCCAAATCTTTCCAAATTTGGTTTTTACTTATATAAGGAGCCCCCAAGTCTGTTGACCAAATATACTCTTAATCGGAAACCAAGTAAGGCACGTCCCAAATAAGGCACAAAGACCCATCATGCGGAATCAAAACAAACACCGAAAGACTCTCTATTTATACCCTTGTATAGTCTTACCCCTTTTCTTTCTCTCTCATTTACATGAATGATATTGCTTGGTGATTTTCGTGGACACAAGTAAGGTCAAGGTCAAATCGAAAATTGCGCGGCATTATGCATGTGTATGCAAGTACATGTGTACATGTACAAATATCATATAATATTTAATGCATATCCGAAAACAACTTTGTATATACTTTGAAATTTCAGTGCATTAAATGCATTAATGCATTAAATTATTTATTTAATTGGTTGTATGTGTTCTTAATTTTTAAATTTTCGGTTCAGTCACAGTCAATTGTGTCACTGTCTCCAGTGCGCAAGGTCCAGCAGCTGAAGTCTTCTGAGCCTCCTTGTTGTGGTGCTGTTGTCGAGCAGGTTGATGACAAAATATACCTGTTATATTTGGATTTTTATTAGCAGCAACAGCGTTAATCAAACCACACGTAACACTAAAAGAACGTTAGCAAAATCAACAAGTAAGACCGCTAAAGTCGGAATTCCGAGTATGTATATGATGCTCGCATGTACTTTAATAGTAGGCAAGCTTTTTATACCCTTTACGTTCGTTCACCGAATTTATACAGGATCGGTCAGCTATATGATATAGCAGGTTACTAGGTATAGGGTATTTTACTGTGGAGCAAGCTTGACTGTAGCGTTCTTACTTGTTAACAGATGCCCTTTTCGTTGTTGCATTTTAATTGTATTCATTATAATATTGTTAGCGATATGAATATGGTTTGAACGAGCCATGTAACGCATGTGTTCTTGGAATAACGCTGGAACACATCTTGCGATATCGTGTCGCAGAACGCGAACGGAATGCTGTAGTCCGATCGCAGGATAGAGAGGATCCACTTTCGCAAGAAGAAGAGTAGTTGTAAAATACTTCTGCCCACTTTATATATCGGGCCGCGGAACGGAATGCAGAAGTTCGCTTCCGGACTGGGCCTTTTCTTTGTTATACATATTCAATGTGAATGATATAGAAGCTTGGGCAGTGGGCAACAGGAAGTTTGCAACACATAGAAGGAAGCATTGCCGACTATATAAAGTATATATATTCTCGATCAGCATGACAAGGGGAATCGATATAACCATGTCCGCCTGTCCGACTGTCCTTCTTTCCGTCTGTCCGTTGGTCTGTTTCAACAGAAAGATCTCAGAAGTCTTAAAAGCAACAGAGCTAAAATAATACCAGATGCTTGCTTTGTCGGCCCGCTGGATAAGTTCGAGTTTTATCCATATCGGATAACTATATAATATAGCTCCTATAGAACCGAATGTTACGGAATAAACGCTTAGGATCATAACTTTTCTGTTTTTCTTCAAAACAAACCAAACCAAAATACGGTTTGTATCCATTTGAGGAGGTCCCACGTCCACTGGCTTAATCTGAGCAAGATCGGACCCCTATATCATATATCTACCGTATAACTGATTGTTCCGGTTGTTTCCATCTAAATTTAACAAAATTTTGTTCGTATCCATTTGAGAGCTTCCAAAGTCTGCTGCCCAGATCTGGTCAAGATCAGACAACTATATCATATAGCTACCATGTAACCGATTGCTCCGGAATGAACACTTAGTAGCATAACTTTTCTGTTTTTCATCCAAATTAAAATAAATACGTCTTGGGATTGTATCCACTGTAGCCACACGCCCACCGCAATGTGAATGGTATATAAGCTTCGGCAAGCCGAAAATCGCCTTCCTTTCTCGTTTTAAATTCATTGTTTGGTTTGGTTTTTATACCATTTACGAAATGGTATATTAATTTTGTCAGAATATTTGCAACGCATGGAAGCAAGCGTTTCAGACTATATAAAGTATATACAATGAATTATAATTTGCGTATGCTTTTTTACTAATAGTATTTAAACTTATTACTAATCAATATAGCATTACAAAATTTTCTTAAGTTGTAATAAAAGGTATTAATTTTTGTACTTAAAATCAAACAATTGAATTTTTTACAGTGTGTAAAGTGTTTCTTGACAAACTGTATATCCTTAATCAGCATGACAAGGGGAATCCATATAACCATGTCAGTTTGTCTATCCGTTTGTTTCATCACAAAGATCTCAGAAGTCTTAAAAGCCATATCATATAGTTGGTCAATATAGTTTGGTCAATTACAGTGGCTTTTAAAGAATTTCTTCATAGTTTGGAGCAGTCGTAATTTTGCCAAAGTGAGCAAAAGTGAGTCACTGAGTGAGCCGACTCACTAAAAAAAACCAGTGAGCGTGAGCTAGGTCATCTGAAACAGTGCATTTTTCCAACACTGTACAACGTTAAAAAGAAAAATATCATATGCCTGCGTCGATAAGTATAAGCCACTACCAAAAATATCAGAACGCTACCAAGTCAACTATCGATCAACAAATTATCGTTTGGAAATATCGCAAGAACTATGCTTAAGCAGGAGAATGTGATTATATGAGAATTATAACTATAGAGCATCATATACAAATAAAACTGCAAAAAAAGGACCGATGATTATATATTATTGTATTTTAAAAAGTAATTTGTTGCTAATTATTTATATTTATGATAAAATATTAGTACATATAGATATGGAATACATATATCACTGACAAACCAAGTTACTTGTTTTTGAACTAAACTATCATTTAAAATATCGCAAGCGATGATTAAAATATGATTATATCACGTTACCGATACGATATTGAGCAACCCTACAGTCGCAGTAAAAAATGGCGATTGCCATCTAAATTTAATTAATTGCTATTTTCTTATTTGCTCGGGTTTTCACAATTAAACTAGGACAAGCAGCAACAACATAGTTTTTCTATAAAGTAAGTAGCTTACAGTGAAGGGCTTCGTCTGGTGCGGACCGTAGCCGTTGCCGTCGTCGTGTCCATGTGCGTGTACATAATGCTGCCTATGTGTGTGTCTGAGCAACTACAACTTTTTTTTATCTTACGCACATTCATACCTACAAGTATATATACATTATGGAGTGGAACGCTCCTGTCCAACAAAACTGCAAATGACTGCTCGTTTTCTTCACTGTAAATTAGCTCGTTACGCACCACGTACTAAAGTATTGGTGGCAGTGCCATCTCGTATACCTATATATGACTACGCGTAGGTGCTCATAAATGCCATAATAATGTACATAGTTTGAGTTTGCGGTGCATATAATAAAGATGTATGTATATATGTTTGCAGACAAAATATGTATATACTACGTATGAATGCATAAGTCAAGCAAATACTAATAGTAGTTGAGTGGCTGTGTGTGCTTTCTCAAAACAAGAAAAAAAAACTTTCTTTTGCAAACAGACACTTAAAAAATGCACATGCACTTGCAGGCAAAGGTACAATATTTTAAGTAAAGCGTATGACAATATATATATATGACAATATATATATATATAATATATATATGTATGACAATATATATATATATAATATATATATGTATGACAATATATATATATATAATATATATATGTATGACAATATATATATATATAATATATATATGTATGACAATATATATATATATATATATATATATATATATATATATATATATATATATATATATATATATATATATATATATATATATATATATATATATATATATATATTACTAACTATTGTGTTTCACCGTAGCTGATGTAATAATACCCGATCAGAATCTTGACTGAAGACTTGCGTGCTTAATTGCCGTTCCTTGGATCAGGCAGGCCTTGGTTTAGCTGTGGATATAAATGAACCAAAACCAAATCCAACAATTGACATCGCACCTATCACAGGCACTCGATCAAAACTACGATGTAAGTATTTATTGATATGTGATCTAATTCGATGAGAGCGACTTGAGGATCTATATTTATGATCATTCGAAGGTCGTCAATATGGAGGCTGTTCTGTCAGTTATATGTGCACTGGAGGGCACAACGATCACGAAGGAGCAATTGGAAGCCACCAGATTGGCTAAATACATCAATCAACTAAGGCGTCGAACCAAAAATGAACAGCTAGCGAGACGGGCCAAGTCGTTGCTTAAAAAATGGCGGGAAATGGTTGGAATTCAGCACAACACAAACGATTCAACCTCCCAGCATCAGCCGCAGCAATCGATTTTTAAGACATCATCCGTAACGGCAAACAATCTTTCGGAGAGCAGTCTAACCGAAACGGCTGTAATAAATGCCCATACCAACATTCTGTCATATTCGCAGTCCACTTCACCAAGTTTACATCGAACTATATCGGATTTGCATACGAACGTTGACTCGCCTGAGCCAACAATAATTCAAGAACCAGCACAACAACACCAGCCACATCAGCAACAACAGCTTACAAGTTTCTCCAGCTTGATATATAAAAAGCCAATCGAACATTCAACAAAATCTGCAACAAGTATCTTACCTGTTTGCATTGACCAATTACAAGAGGCTTCCATAGTAATTGATATTGTATCTGATTCGGATGACGAGCAAGCGCAGGCCAACGTCAAATTAACTACACCTGCAACTGCACCTTATCCAAGTTCAAAAGTTGCAACCAAAAAGCTGAAGAAGGACAAAAAGCGCAGGGAAAAAGATCGTTTTAAAGTGACCAAGTCATTGAATGCCAATGACACCGTTGCAGGCTTCTCCAAAAATGTGCGTTACATACAACCAAAGCACACTAATTCCATTCCCATTAAGGAAACCAAAATGCCATCAGCCTATCCAACTGACCCTGGTAAGTGTCGTCATCGTATCTGCATAGAGATGTAGCCAAAATAATTCTAGGACAAATGGTTTTGGCCATCTTTGAATTGAATAGAGTCTAATGGTGGCAAGTGGCTTATGCTCATTGCAGTTTTTAACCAAAGCTATGTCGCTAACAGTATTATAATTTGATATCCATGTTGGTGTTAATTGATGCCACCTTTAACTACTCCGGTTCTTCTTCGGAAATGCATAAGAGAATGAAGGTTGTTTGAATGCATGTAACAGGCAAAAGGAGGTGTGTTAGACCCCTTAAAATATATAAATATATTCTTGATCAGCGTAAGAAGGAGAGTCGATCTAGACATGTCCGTCTTTACATCTGGCACATTAAAATCTTAACAAGTTAGAACGCTATAGGCAATATTCCTATATAACTATAAGATACTCGTACTCAGCATTTATTACATATTCAACACACTCCAAAGTATGAATTTTTTTTTTATGTACTCTTACTCTAGTAGAGTAAATATATTGTATTCGTGCAAATGTGTGTTACTGGCAGAAGGAAGCGTCTAAGACCCCATTAATATATTCTTGATCAGCATCAACAGTCGAGTTGATCTAGCCATGTCCGTCTGTATGAACTCCTAGATCTCGGAGATTCTAAGAGCTAGAGAGACCCAATGTAAACTCCCCTTGTGGGCATCAGATCAAGTTTGTTTATAAACGTTGCCACGCCCCCCTCCCGCTCCGCAAACCTCAAAACTTTATATCTTCCACAAGTTTTAGCGCATTTAGTGACAAACTGACATAGCTAGATCGACTCGGCGGTTGGTGCTGATCAAGAATATCTATACTTTGTAGGGTCTTAGACGCTTCCCTCTGCCTGTTACATACATTTGCACGAATACTCTACTCGTTTGTACGTTTACTCTACTAGAGTACGAGTATAAAAACTGTTAGAGATAGGGACTCCAAATTTACATATAAATATTCTCCCATATATAAGTGCTCTTTGTGTTTCTATTATAAAACTTATTATTTTTTAATTGAAATTTAACCAAATTCGGGATATACGAGGTGTGCTAGAAGCCCTTACATCAGGCGACCGAACTCCATCCAAATCGGGCAACTACAGTAGGGTTGTTTTAGAATGAAGACTTAGTGAGACAACTTAATTTGGTTTGTATCTGTTTTATCTGTTTTTGGCTGACCAAATTCGATCGGGATCCGAGATCTACATCGTATAAATTAATCCGAAATTAATGTATTTAACATAACAAATATTTATGTATTCATTTATTACATTATTTCTTGAGTATAAACATTAGACTAAATTTATAAACAAAGTTAAATAAGAAAGAAACCTCGCCTTATGCCAACACATGGCGTTATCCGACGCCGAATCTGCTGACACCCCCACGGGGTACTGACTTATGTCGGCAAATTTTCATAGTGTCATCTTACGCAGCGGATGCGCGTGTTTAGGGTTATTGCACCTTTATGTAATTATAGCATTTTATTGAAAAATGCGATAAATGGCTTTTGCTTATTGTTTTAGATTTTTGCAAAAATACACACAATGCTGAGTTTTTGTTGACAAACGTGACGAGGTGAAATGAATGAATATCATAAAAATATGTCTGTCGTAGATATCCAGAACAGTAGAACAGAAGAACTCGACATGACCATGAAATCTAGTCTTAATCAATTACAATTTTTTATCAATGTATGTACTTCTTTATAGCCGTAATTATAGCTCCGCAGATTGTTATTATTACATTATTATTATATATATATATTTTTTTTAACAGAAATCCTATCGCTGTCAACTAGTTCAATGAGCTCAATTCTATCTGGCGATGCGGCGCTCGGAAATGCGCATCATAAAGGTCGACCTTCTGCTCCTGCAAGTTATAATTCTGCAGTTACGGCGGAATTAACGTTTGCAGGGAGATTTAAGTCGAGTAAATTGGAAACAACATCATCAGCAGCAACTTCAAATTTTGATAATATGAACTTAACGAACGGTCAGAAATCGTCTGCTTACCCAGCAAACGAATCATTAGTCAGAACATCATATGATGATTTCATAAACAATGACTCGAGCACAAACTCTTATAGTCGCTTTTCGCCATTTGAGGAATTTGAGTCGAAACACAAATCCCATATGCAGCTCATAACTATGGAGGATTTTGGAACGCCAGGCAGTACGGATAACAAGGACCAGATTAGATCAGTGGAATTGCAAACTCCTGCAACAAGTGGCAAAACCGATCATTCCGATTCTGGTCAGCTAAAGTCGCAAATTCCGAAAAAACGAGGGCGCAAAAAGGGTTCCAAAGGTGTTGATTCTATTATAGCCAAGGAATCGTCCCCCAGTCTCTCTCAGCAAATCTTATTTGGCAGTGGAGTGAAGAAAGTGAAAACGACAAAAGAGCTTTTCAACGAAATCCAGTGCCGAAAACTAAGCTTAACTTCTTCAAATCGCTGCGACTCTGTCATAACGGCCACAAAACAAAGCACAATTGCACCAGCAGCAACGTTGCAGCGAGAACAGCCATTCCGGTCGATTTTGAACAGGCCAACACCAACATCATCTTGCTCAGGTTTGATTTTTCAACTATAATTTATATTTCTATATCCTTGCAGATATTTATTTATAATTAAATTCTGGCAAGCTTTTTGGCCCTATATTTAAACCAAACATAATCACTTATATATTCACAACAATATATATAGTCTAAACATGTTTTTTTTAATATTTCTTGCATTCTTGCAGAATGATGCCCACAACGTTGCCGCCACGGAGAAAAAAATCGCGAAAAAATCGAGAAAAAAAATGGCACGCTCTGCGCGAAGGCCGTGACCATACCGATATTGATCAGTGCATTGTGCACATCATAGTTTACATTGGTAGCATCGGGCCGCTTCATTTATCAAACGTCCAAGAATGTTATTGTGAATATTTCAGAGATTATGCCGCTATATACTTGTTTTAAATATAAGACCTACGGCTATATATATATAATATATTTATATACTGACAAAAGTCAGTTAAATAAACCAAACATAATTTGTGAATATTTCAGTGATTATATTTGGTTTATTTATTGTCAATATTTGATTATGTTTGGTTTTTTTTTTAAACTGACATGTCAATATATAATTAAATTATATATATATATATATATATATATATATATATATATATATAGCCGTTAATCTTATATTTAAAACAAGTTATAGCGCCATAATCTCTGAAATATTCACAATAACATTCTTAGAAATTTGATAAATGGTGCGGCCCGATGCTACCAATGTAAACAATGATGTGTACAATGCACTGATCAATATCGATATGGTCACGGCCTTCACGCAGAGAGCGTGGCAGCGTTTTTTTTTTTCTGTGGCGGCAACGTTGTGGGCATCATTCTGCAAGAGTACCTAAAATTTTGGTTCGCCAAAAACGTTTAATTCTTTTTATACCACTCACAATGTTGTCAGCAGGTTTGCTAACCACAAAAGAAGGCGACTATATAAAGTATATATATATTCTTGGTCAGCATGTCGAGGTTAGTCGATATAGCTATGTCCGTTTGTCTGTGTGTATGAACCTTGAGATCTTAGAAGTCTTAATAGCTAAAGAGCTGATGTTTTTAACATGTGGCATCCGATATCTGCACGCTTATTAAGTTCAAGATTGATCCGGATCAGCCAACTATGTCATATACTTGAAGAAATTTGATTTAGATCGGCCAAGTATCATATATTCGTCTTCTAATCGAACCTTTCAGAGAACACTTCGTATGAAGAACTTTTTGTTTCTTTTTGTGTCTTATTAGAAGTGAACGAAATTCGGTTGTCGTCGTTATAAAAGCTTTCTGCCAATGATGTAAGCTTCGGGCACCCGGAGCTAGCCTTCCTCTCTAGTTTTGTTTTCTTATTTTGTTTAATATTTTTTGTATACTTTAGAGGCGTCAATACCTTCACATTCACCAAAGGCTCTGGAGGCTTTCTCCTGCAATGTGACTCTAATGGGTGTCGATAAATTTTCAAAAGCAATCGAAGGTAATTTTTTGTCCTTTTTTGTTAAGGATGTATCCATTATGGGCGAGCATTTCCAGGAACTTCGACAGCAGACAACTGAGACTTTTTCGCGAACATATATACACATACATATTTTGTAAATCAGGATCAGAAGCTGAATCAACATAAAGCCGTCGGTTGTGTCGTCTGTCCGTTTAAATATCTAAATCTCGGAGACTAAAGGAGCTGAAGAAGTATGGTTCCGGTCTTTGGTTGAATGTTAAATTTTTTTAAGCAAATATGAACTGTCCCATTGCCCCCGGCACAGTCGTCGCAGAGTTGGCTTGTCCACTCGCACATGTATTTATTTATCGTTATATAGTAATATTAAGCATCTGAAATTTTTTTGCAGATGCCGTTAACACTGATAGTGACACAATTACATCAGATCCATCTCGGGATAGCATGAAGTCTCCCGGAATGAAGCGAAGCACTTCGATGGAGGATAGCAATAGTAACTCGCAGCAATCAATATCAGAGAAACATGCGGAGGCAATGGGGTTAATGGGGTCGATCTCAACAAAGCAGCATCATAACAACAATGATTTAACCACACAGCTAATGCATTTGGTCAACAGCTTGAAGAGTCCACTAAGTGTGGAGGACATTGAACGGGCGTATCAGTCTGAAATTGTGCCCTGCACTTGCATAGTTTTTGAGGAGCAGCCGAAACTCGCCACTGATGAACTCAATTCTACAAGCCTTTTTGACGATAACGCAACATACATCGATCAGAAGAAGTCAAATTATGATGAAACTATGAATCAAGATAAGCAATCGCTGGTAACTAAAATAGAGCGAAGCACGAAGAATGAAGAGCAAATTCAAGATGCAACGGTGTCTATAGGCAAGGGCCAGCAGCAGCAGAAACCAATTAAATCAATTTTTGATTTGGATTTTGATGACGATGAAGATCCATTGCAAGCAATAATAAAAGATATTCAACCATTGGCAATTGCATCTGTTGTGGCCACAGAACATGTTGCGAAAATGAATAGCAATTCAAACGATGCGGGCCTGACAGATGGCGGGACAGCCTTAAAAGCCCATAAGGACCCAGAACATGTTGAAATTGTGCCAGAACCGCCCCCGCTTCCACTTTTTACTGTTCGCGAAGATCCAAACTGCATCGCCAAGGATCGTTTCCATGTTCAGACGAACAAAATCACAAAGTTTCATATAAATGCCTTGCACAATTACTATATACCAAATATAAATGGCAATTGGGATAACAGCATGCTAATCCAGTCGACGCCAAAGGTTTTCTTTCATGCCCTAGAATCATATACGGTGACGGATGGGGCTGATGTGGTGCCCACATATGGCTCCCTCATCTATGGGCGCATTCGAAAGGATCTGAGCTGCCTGAAATTGACAAAGAGCGGAAAGAGTAAGAGCTTCAAGTCATACATACCGCCATTCTTAGGGGTGGCCAAATGTTTACCATCATGTCGCCAAGCGAAAGCGAACAGGCAATGTCAAATAAAAGGCATATATATAAATGGGGCAACCATCAAAACGAATTCATGCCAGGTAAAAGAAATGGAGGTAGAGGGGGAATCAGAAACAATTGATGACAACGTTGGAACTGCAATGAAAAAAAATCCAAGTCCGCTTAGAATTGAAGTAAATGAGAATGTTGACATTGAGGTTCTTCACCGCCAAGACAACGGCTATAAGAAAATGCATGATGATGATGATGTGGCCTATGCAAACAAAGTGGGCCTTGGGGAGGTAAACACAGCACTCAGTTATAATTTACTAAAGCTGGCCAATGCGAGTGAACTGGCTTGTAAGGATCAGGACCTTGATCACGATCATGGAAGTCGATGCAGTAGCAGCTGCAGTAATTCCAGCCTAAAACAAACACAGCATTCAATCAATGAAAAGTTAAGAATCCAACGTATTTCAACCTCCGCACAATCCAAAAGAAAGTTTTTTGAAAGAAATCGAAAAAAGCGTAGAAAAAGTAACACAAATCCAAATGAGGACGGGGATGGAATTAGCAAACCGCGCATTAAGCGCATTAAAATTGCCATCAATGGTAATTTGGCTACACAAAGGCAAATATCACACAGCAGTGAGGACGATGAAGTCGGTGACGATGAGAATGAGGACGAATCCTTATCCTTGGCCAGCGGGGAGGACGAAGAATGCAATGATTCTTCAACGACTAGAGACGAGGATGCCCTTGATGATGATAATGACGATGAGGAATACGCGATTGTGCAAAGGCCAACCAGTTTGAATGGAGCAGTTGGTGGTAACAATAATCACATTGTGCTGACCATTAAAAAAACACCAAGTAAAATCAATTCGCCAGCCAATTCTATATCGCCCGTGGTGGCAATTGCATCAAAAACCGAAAATGCTAGTAAACTAAATGCAGACCAGAATGTACTTAATGAAGACTTAAGTAAAGCCGTGAAGGCAAACAATTCATCCATGAAAGAGCCAAAGGAAATGATGGCAAGAAATGAGAATCAATCACACTACGCTAGAAAATATTCAGATTCTGGTTCATCACACACACATGCATATACAACCAGCCTTCTTAATATTCCAAGACATTCTCAGCTTTTCCACCGTCGTCGTTTTCAACGACGAATATCAAAATACCGAAAGCCCATTTTGAATATAGAGCTTAAACATTTGTTTGTCAACAATAACAATACAGACTCAGCCTCTGCCACGCCAACTCTAAAATTGCATAACAAATTGTTCTTTTATGATGAATTATTGCGCCACAGTAAATCAGGACAAAAAGAGCGAATTATTAATTATAGCAGCAGCAGCAGCTGCTGCAGTGGCAGTTTTAGTTCAGCTTATGATGAGGAGAGCGAACCGGAAGAAAGTAAAACTGGGACCCAACAAATTGGAAATGTGGACTCTTCTCCTATATCAGTTGAGACTAAGCTAGCAGTCAGTAATCACCAAATTGATGATAGGGAAGGCCACGAAGCATGCTTGTCATCTTCATCATCATGTTCGTTATCGTTATTTGAAGATAATACTGAGATACAGACGGTCAAAGAAGAGCTCGATAATGAGAATGAACTTCCATTAGATGACAATGGCATGTTGTCATCATTTGATTTGATTTATGATAATGTCGGACAACTGAAGAGCCACAGCCAGCAGCCTACGACCATCTCACAGGTTGATGTTAACGTTGAACACACAGCTAATCATGCTTTGACCATGGTACTCACTACGGAATCATTACGAAATTCGAACTGTGATGATGTTAGTAGTTTTTGCTATAATAAAAACAGTTTAGGTCTAATTAAACATAGTCTAGTACCTAGCTCCAGCACCATCTCTATTAGCGATACAAATGCCACCAGTAACTTTTCCAATAATTCGGCAAACCATTTTTCCATCCGCCCTGAATATAGAACTGGAGTGCGAGTAAACTCAGAAACAGAAATCGTTTTTAATAAACAAGCGGCGTCGGCAACGAATATTCCTCAAATCCAACAGTTCAAGGAATGGCATGAAGTCCTCCAACTGCAATCGTATAATAACGAACCTTTGATCGTGTTGCCATATGTTGTACTTGAATGAATGCTATATGTATACCTCCCCTTAACATCTGAATCTAAACTACGACAATATCAATATTACTTTGCATACTTTGGAATCATTTTTCAGTTTAGTATACTTGTTATGTATGTGCGTGTGTGTGTATTTAAACAAACAACCAAATGCTTCGTAGTATAATATATTGGAGATAAAACGAATGTGTGATAGAAAAGTCTAGAAATATAAATATACCTACATATGGATGGCAGCGTAACTTTGAAATACAAATTTAACAAATTTATATTTGTCGCTGAAATCTAAAGTTAATTATATTCTTTATTTTAGTTAAGAGCGAATCTTACTTGGTTAATTTAATAATATTGATTTGATTCATATTTTTTTTATCATATAATGAAGATGCATTGTAGAAAAAACTACTAATCCAGTAAGTTGGATATTTACATAATACTAATAAAACAATATAATATAAAATATATATATTATTTAATATAATTACTTTTGTTACGCTCTGTCGTTGGTCTTAAATTTTGCTTTATATAATTTACAAACACATCTATTACATTACGTATATATTTCACAACTAAATGTAATACCATCATAATGAATACTGTACATGAAATGTAAATAAAATAGTTGTATGTCGAAATATACAATTATGCTCGATATCATTTCTTACGAAACGAATTTGGTTTGATTTGGATGAAAACAGAGATGTTATGCAATGGTGTTCATTCCGGAACAATCGGTTTTATGATACCTATATGATATAGTTGTCCGATCTGGATGAAGCTCGGCTCGAACCTAACCAGGGCGCAGACAAAAGAAGCATCTTGTAAATATTTCAGTTCTGTAGCTTTTAAGATTTCTGAGATCTTTGTGTTGAAACGGACGGACGGCCAGAGGGACATGATTATCTTTATATATAAAACTCTTTGTACTGACTGACTGACTTAGTATCAACGCACAGGTTAAATGGAAATAGGTAGGATGCTGAAATTTGTACACAAGGTATTGTTCATGGCTTAGACGAGCGCTAAAAAGTCATTTCGCCATAGCCCATTTCCAAGCAAAGTACTGTTGTTCTCTTGGCGCCTGAAGTATTAGTCAAGGGCAGATAAAGGGCTATATATGGATAAAGAAAACCCGATATTTCGTAACTATCGATATATATAATTTCCTAAAAATATATAAAATGTACTAATATCGCCCAACAGAAGTTGAAGAGATATTATATTGATTAATGGAATATCCGATATATTGATATATATAGTTTGGAAAGCAAATTAATCGATTTACATATCGATAATTTATTTGATATGGTATGAAAATTCCCATATATCGATGGTTATCGATATACATAGTTTTCTACAAATGTTTAAAATGTCATTAGAGTGTCGCCCAACAGAAGGTAAAGAGATATTATTTCATTATATGAACAATTCTATATATCAATATCGTTTGGATAGCAAATTAATCGATTTGAATATCGATAATTTATTTGGAATCATTATTAATCGAAGTGCATACCGATAATTTACTTGGAATCATTTTTAGTATACAAATATCCGCTAGGGAGGCATAAAAAGCTGTGTAGTGGTCTAAAATATCAGATTTTTTTGAAAATTATCTATTTATATCAGTGTGGAATAAAATGTGCAATGTACTAGTCAAGAGTAATATACAGTAATCTGTATGTGTATGTGTCAAGTAAATGAAATTTTTACAAGTGCAGTTCATGGCCTATGTGAGCACTAGTAGACAAATATTTCATACTTTTGAGTGTGTCGAATATTAAATAAATGCTGAGTACGAGTATCTTATATTCGGAAAATCGAATACAGCGTTCTTACTTGTTTTTGTTTTGGTTTCGTCTTTGCCTTCAGTACATACAGACAAATAAAGACTGTCGTTTGTTCAGTGATCTGCATTAGTTTTTTTTTTTAATTCATTTATTAACTCTAGTTTGACTATGTACATTAGGCGATAAAAACTAAAAACTATAAGCTAAGAGTTTATGTATATTTGGATGAGGCGAAGCAAACTAGCAAAAACCTACACATTTGTTCTTTTAAACATAAGCAAGGGCTTAATCAGGTTTGTCCGACGGGGGACTGAAAGCAGAGTTATACGACCTTGAACATAAGCACACACTATATGTGTTTTTTTTATATTCGCTTTAATTTTCTACTATGTACAAACAACTTAAATGCTAGATTATTATTATATATTGGATAGCGCTATTTGCAAAGCAATGCACAGAAAGCACCTTGGCGCTATCTATATAGATTTACATCATTCTTCTATTGCGTTCAGCCCGTCTGAACTCCGTTGTGACTGCCGCTGCGAAAGCACTGGCTGCCTCCCAGTTCTGACTGGACTCCAGCATGCGGGGGAATAGGTCCACCCATGACTTCGTCCAGAGTCGACCAGTGCAAGGCAAAGCATGAATCTGATCCGCCTCCCCGACTAGTTTCTGTAATGGAAGCATCGCTGCCAGGACCAGTGCTGCCTCGTCCGAAATGGTTCGCAAGGCACAGTCTTGTGTGCTGCCAGTTCCAGGCCTGCCACTGCCAACCAGTGGTGAATATGGGCGATGTGCAGTTGCATGCTTTCTCGGTCGCTTTAAGCTCCTTGCCGACAACGACCACAGCTACATCGTCAACGAAGCCTACGACGTGCGTATATGCCGGGTGAACTATCCTCAGAACTCCGTAATACATTACGTTCCACAGTAGTGGACCCAAACCTGATCCTTGAGGAACGCCGGCGGACACTTGGTGGCTTTTAAGACCATCTAGCGTAGAGTACTGGAGTTATCTTCCGCTGAAGTAGCTTCTAATTATCTCCAGTAGGTACCTTGGGACGCGTCTACGAGCCACAGCCTCCAGTATTTTATCCCACCTGGATGTGTTAAATGCATCTGTTGACATCCAACGTGGCTATGAGGCAGTATTTCTTGGTCCCTCCCCTCCACCTTGTGCCCTGGATGATATAAGTCGCTATTCCAACGACTATGTCCAAAGCGTCTATGGTCGACTTTGCCTTCCGGAAACCGAATTGGTTAGTGGAAAGTCCGCCCGCTGGCTCGATTGCTGACTCCAGGCGGGAGCAGATGAGCTTCTCTAATACTTTGCCAATCATGTCGATTGGCCTATAAGATGATGGATCTTCGTGAGGTTTTCCAGGTTTAGGAAGCAGCACCAATGATTGTATTTTCCATATACCGGGGAAGACTCTCTCACTCTATCTGAAGCGCTCGTTGAAAAATTCTACGAACGCATTCGGTTGCAGAGAGAGGGCCAGCTTCAACGCCAGGGGTGGGACTCTATTAACATTAAGGCTTCTGATCGAGAGCATTTCAGACCCTGTAGAACCGGTAACGGTCGGTATTGGTGAGGATACTTGTCCAGGTTTGTTGTTGAGTGTCTCCACGATGAACTTCAGTTCGCTAGCGTCGGTTGGTGATGCTTGCTTGCCTGAGTAGATGCTTTTTACTACGAGCTTATATGGCTTAGCCCATGGGTCTTGTTCCGCAGAACTGCACAATTTGGGGAAACATTCTCGCTTACTGTTGCGGATAGCCATCTTTAGTTGTCTTCCAGCCTGGGGATACTCCAATTGCCTCTCTATGGAGCTTGGCCTTGCGCGCGAGCGTTGGTAGCGTCTTCTAGCTTGCACACAAGTTCGGCAAACGTCTGCTATCGACTCGTTCCACCAGTATGTGGGAACACGCTGACGCCTGTACGGCCTACGTTGTCTCATGCTTTTGTCGCAGGCCTGGACAAGTTGCGCCACTATTTGGCAAGCTCGAGCCTCTACGCATACACTCGTGCTGAGTGCTCGTGCTGCAACAGAGAAAGCCTGGCTGTTGAAGGCATCTGTGCGGTACGACCTTTCAAATGTGGTCCTGCTCTGCACTGGGCGAGCTCGTTCTCCGATTGTGCACATAATTGCAGCGTGGTCGCTTGCGGTATAGTTCGCTAGTTGGCCACTACCAAATAGCGATGGGCTCACAAAAGTTATGTCAATAATTGACCCAGTCCCGCTAGGCAAAATGTGTGCTGGGAGGCGGTGTTTAGCGGCACCAGTTCCAGAGAAGCTAGAGTTTCGAGTAGGACTCGGCCTCTAGCGTTAGTAATAGGGCAGCCGCACGGTACACATATTTGGTGTCCACAATAAAGGAATCACCAGGACCGCATTGAGCCTCTTCAAAAGAAATTTTTACTTTTTGCTCTCCTCCCTTCATATTCAAGATGGCTCCTGCTAATAAACCTTCCATCTCTTGGAAATCGTAGAATTATGCATAATGTTATCTTTATACATAAGCTGATTAATGCTGATATTGACTCGCCGTCTTTAATTAGCCAAGTCAGTTGTTGTATTCCTCATAGAACTACTAGAAATTATATTGCTATCTATCTTCATCACTGTATCTTAAACTATCTCCTCCATGAACCTTTTCGTGTCCTTTGTTGTAACTATAATACTCTATTTAACTTTATCTATAATAATGACTCCCTAAACTCAAACAGAACATCTATACTAATGCATCTAGCTAGTAGATAATGTAAATGGTTTATGGTTTGTTGTTTATTACTCTCATTGAAAGTGAGCGAGCGAGTCCGCGTTTTTTTCCGTCTTCGCGATTCGTGTCGCTCGTTATGCGGCTGCGCCCCTCGGCCAGTTGGGCTTGAGGTGAGAGCTTGTAGCCTGGGCTTCGCGCGTAATAAGCCCCGTGGCTTGGTATCGTGGGGCCACTTGAACGTGCAGCGCATTGTACGTCAACGTCCCGATAACATACATTTGCATGAATACAATATACTCGTTTACTCTTCTAGAGTACGAGTATAAAAATGGCCGGGGCAACGTGTGTTGAAACAGACGGACGGACGGATAGAGGAAATGTTTTTCGTTGCAAACTTCCTGAAAAAATTAATATACCGTCAATTTTTAGTGAACGGTATAACAACTAAAGTAGCGCAATTAAAATACTTTTTCGTTATTCACAATCTGAAACGTTCCCGACTACATAAAGTATATACATACATTCGTCCGCATTCGCCGATAGAAATGGTGTTGGTCCATAAAGCTTATAAAAAATTTTATTTCGAATTCATGTTTTCATTTGAAACCCCAAAAGGTTGTAGCCATGGCGAAGTAGGTGCCGTTGTCCAATTTCAACCCTCTAGCTTTTAAACAGGCCTGCATTGGTGGCCAAGCGCGCAGAATGCTCTGTCTCTCTGACTCACAAATGTGTTGTATGTATATGAAAGCTTGTGTGCTTGTATATCAGAATGTATTTATGTATGCATAAATGAAAGAAATCAGAAAGAGTATGCTTCGCTCTGCCTATTACTATTGACGTTGTCCAAATGTTATCAGAATCGGCTACTTAGTTTCCTTGCTTATTACAGTTCTGCAAGAGTATATAAAGTTCAGGTTGCCTTCCTCTCTTGTTATAGGGTACTAAGTGTAAAGAAATACAAAAGATACACAATAAAAATATTTGCAGTCTCCGGTTTCTAACAACAATCAATTTAATTTCAATTTTACATTTATAAAAACAATTACATTACTAATGGAGGATTATGTGCTAAGAGATATACAAACCAAGTTTCAACTAAATGCTTTAAAATTTGTGGAAGATATAAAGTTTTGCGGCAAAATTTAAAAACAAATTTGATCTGACGCCCCACAAGGGCAGTCTACATACCAAATTGGGTCTCTCTAACTCTTACAGTCTCCGAGATCTGGTGTTCATACGGACGGACAGACGGATATTGCTAGATCTACTCGGCTGTTGATGCTGATCAAGAATATATATACTTTATGGGGTCTTAGACGCTTAATTCTGCCTATTACATAAATTTGCACGAATTCAATATACTCGTTTACTCTACTAGAGTACGAGTATAAAAAGTTAGATCTCGGAAACTCGAGATGGGGACTTCAAAATTGAATATACATATTCTATATATGTGTACGCAGATGTAGTTTATTAATTCGATTTGCTCCGCCCACTTCTTAAGATTGCTCCCATACAAACCCAACAACAAGTTTTGTCATATTGTTTTAATTGAAATTTACACTTTTGATATACATACATATATGGTCTCCTTGTCAGCCGAGTTCTGAAAATTTTAGGTCCCTTAGAACCTATTCTTTCAGAATGAACACAACAGTTTCCTATTCTAAGTTTTCATTCTTAATCAGTGTGGATATAGTAATATTATACAGTTGTAATTGGATAGTTCTAAAACAGATGCCTACCAAATGTACTTTTAATTGATTCGGATAAAAAACAAAAACGTTTTCCTTCTTAATGTTCATTCTGAAGCAATTGGTCTTATGGCGGTTATATGATATAGTTGTCCGCTCTAGATGAATTTCGTACTTAACCAGCGTGCATATATCTGAAGCACTTCAGCTCTTAAGACTTCTGAGATCTCGAGATTGACACATAGAGACGGTCGGATTGGGCTGTATGGACTCCCCTAGTCATCCTGATCAAGAATCTATATACTTTATACAGTCGGAAAAGCTTTCTTCTGTGCGTTGTAAAGTTCATGACAAAAACAATTTTTTGTGAATGGTATAAAAATGAATAAATACTGGCTGGTGAGCATTTTATAATGCGATCTCCTAGTTACGCTCATTCTCTTTCTTGAAGTTCGAAGTTCTCAATTCTTCCGAAAAATTAGTTCATTATTCAATAAATTAAATTAGGCGTCGTATTATTTTATAGACTTTTTGGTACTGGCTTCTTTGACAAAAAGGAATCTTTGTTCTATGTATTAAACACAGGTTCGACATATTTCGATTTTCGTTTTATTTTTCTGGCGCACGCTCATATTAGGGGCTGCACTTATACAAAAAAAAAATATATATATATATACATATATATATTCGTAGACCGTACAGCCGAGTACAGCCCTCAATATATATATATCTATATATCCCATATGTACTGTAATAGGTGAGTGCACCTTTTGGTTGGTGGTGGGCGAAGGTGTGCTTATGGATATCCACATTTAATTTGAATGCTTTTGAAATGACTTGATGTTGTACTTATGACTTATGAGGAATCAGTTCGAAACTCGGTGGTGGTGGCGTTAGGGGGTTGGACATGCTGTTGCCACGTGTTGCCTCTAGCGTAGCCACACGCCTAGCCGCCGCTGCCATGTAGGTGCCATAGTAGCGACTCAATAGATGTGGATCGAGATGGTTCAATTCAACATAAGCCTTGGGTATGGGTATGGAAATATGTTGTGGGTGTGACTGCTCCTGGTCCTCCAAGGAATTTGAATCGTTTTGGCTACTGCTACTGCCCAAAGACCTGGCTGCCGATATGGAAACTGAGAAGTTTGGCGGCTCTTCTTCGCCATCCAATGGGTATAGTGTAGCTTCACCGTCACCGTCTCCATCATTATCACTTAAATAGGATGAATTATTGTCATCGACTTGCTGTTGATGTGTCTCCTCATTGTCATTCTCGCTGGCTTCGTCGTCGTCCACTCCGTCCACATCCACAACGATTTCGCCATCCACATCCCCCCCTGTCCCTTCAGCTGCCGTCGCCGTCTCCACAAGATTGGTGTTGCCTTCTTCCAGGTTTAGGAGCAATTCTCTCTTTTCTACTTGGACCTTCGTTATGACAGTCTGGTGGGTGGTGGCTGTAGTCGCTGATCCCGGGGCCGATCGGGCTCCATCTTCGATAATATCCACCATATGCACATCTACATCTGGAGCCAACAAGGAAGCCACATCAAATTGCCGCTTCCTCGTCTGCGAATATAGGTTCGCTATTGTTGTTGTTGTTGTGGAGTTAATATAGGCAATATGTTGACGTGGATGGGGTGGAGGAGCTGGCAGCGTTAGGGGATGTGCTTGATGTTGGTCTGTTGGGTGTAGCTGTCGTTGCAAAGCAGTTGCAGCAAATTGTGGCGTGACATTGCGTCCAAAAAACTGTCCAATATATTGATGATGGTAGGGATAGTTGAGATGGGTAGCCATGTGCAGCGGATTCGCAGCACTCCCTGGTGGTAGTGTCGTCGGTGGCGTGGTCAGGTCCAATGGCGGCGGACTGGGTGAATCATTGCTGGCATCGTCAACAGCCAAGCCCATGTGTTTGCGTACTTTACGTTGGGCCTTGCGGCGCCGAAAGTCGCCCTTGCGAAAATCCGCCATATTGGCCGGATGGATGGCCCAGTAGTGTCCTTTGCCGTTCGCACTGCGCCCCGACTTGATGAAGCAGTCATTCAGCGACAGATTGTGGCGTATGGAGTTGCGCCAGCCGGGGCCGCGTGTGCGGAAATACGGATAGTTATCCAGTATATACTGATAAATATCCGATAGGACCAACTTCATTTCACTGGAGCTGAGTATTGCCATGGCTATGAGTCCAATGTAGCTGTGTTGCGGTTTTGGCTCCTCCGGCTGGAAGATGCGTTGCGATTGCGGGAAAAGTGAAATCGTGGAAAGTGTCGTGGCCGTCGACATTCCCATGCCCATTCCCATTCGATTCACATTCAGACTCTGAGAGGGGCTGCCGGCGTAGGGACTCATCTGCATCCAATGCGGAGTCGTCGAATTCGTTGATGTCGCCACGTATTGCGGGCACCGGAGTCGCTCAATGTTCAGCGCATAATTGTAAAGTTGTAATCGATATTGTTCCAGGGCCATACTGGTCGCGGCTTGGGCATTTCTTACAATTAAATTTTGTGTTGGACTCGCACTTGAATTTGGATTCGAGTTCGAATAAATGCCAGACAAAATCTGCTCTGGCTTTTGCACGGCAGCCGATTCTACTCCACTATCCTGGCCGTGGCCAGGCGACAAAGCTGACGACGAAGACGAGGGCAAGTCAGTATGCGCCATTTCCGTAGACTCGATTCACCATTGCCAACAGGTTCCCAGCTCCATAGCTCTCGATCTCCGTGCCAAATTTTTGAATAGTTATATCTGCAAAAGAAAGCACAAGGAGTTGAATAATACTTTAATGTGGAAGGTGATTAATAAAGTTTGTCATGAAATTTTCAAGGCTTTAGGCTTAAGGGGGCAATCGCCACTGCTGTTCGATTTACATTTTATACACTTATTCGTAGATGACCGTCGGTTTGTATCAACATCTAGATCTCGGAAACTATAAGAGCGGAAACTATAACGAAATTGGTATGATGGTTTCACTAGTACATAGGCAGATCAAGTTTGTTTTAAAGTCCTGCCATGCCCCCCCCCCCCCTCCCTTCCGCGCTAAAGGATAAAACCATATATCTCCCACAATTTTTTATACATTTATTTGAAACATGCCTTATATATGTAATAGCGTATTATCCACGATATACCAATTTTCAAAACGATCGGTTGAAATCCCCACCACGAAAGGACAAAAGTATTAATAACAAGACATGTTCAGTTAGTAGTTCTTGTCAACTGATTATGACCTATAAGCTAGATCGATCTGACACTAGCCGTCTCGTGATGGTGAAGTGTTTATATCTGTATATTCACACTGTATATCCGAACACATATCGTTATTGCTTGAACCAGGTACTGAGTTTATTGCTGTGCGAGGAGCACTTCATATATTTCTTCTATATATTTCTATGTATTACTTGCTCCTATATTCGATCAAAGTCCGATTCAGCGATTCCTCATGTTCAAGCAATTCAACAAGGATATTATCTTCTTAATAAAAGGTACTGTCTACTCACATATGCTGATTATATTCGTACTCTAACAGATTAAAGGAAGCGTTTCCGAACCCTAAATATATATATATATATATATATATATATATATAAGCATCAACAACCGAGGGGATCTAGCCCTGCCCGTCTGTCCGTCCGTCCGTATGAACATCTAGATCTCGGAGACTATAAAGCCTAGAGAGACCAAATTTGGTATGTAAACTCTCCTTGTGGGGCGTCAAATCGTTTGTTTTTAAAATTTGCCACGCCCCCTCCCGCCCCCGCAAATCGCAAAAAACGATATCTCCCAGAACTTCAACTTCAAGATATCAGAATGTAACTAAAAACACTTATAAATGTGCCTATTTTCTATGAAGTAAAATCGGTTAACAAAAACGTCAGAATTCATTTTACTTCATTTTTATAATAAATAAAAAATAAATACAAATTTTTCTGACTGCCTCCCACTAACACATGTGCTTGCTGCTTCTGCTGTTTCATTGGGTGACGTGAATATGCTTGTAGCTTAAGAGGTGGCCGCTGCTAGTGGCTTTTTTGTATTGTTCGGATATGAGCAAAATAAATTCAATTAAATAAATTTAAAGCTGTGCTACTGTTATAATTATTCTTGCTATTTATGATAAAGGCGTTCAGCGAAAACATAATATGTACATATTCCTCACACGTGTGTTTGTATTGGTGCTGTCCCCTTGCTTGTCCAGTATGTATTTGCTTTTGACTCAGTCAATCAAAATCAAAGGAAAATCCCAAAATTTTAGGCACATTTGTTCATTGATATAGCAAGTCCCGATCGCTTGACATTTGCTGCAGCTTTATAAAAAAGAGTTTTTTTCTGCCTGATCATAGGAGCGGATTAGGTCTATCAGAAAGTGTTTTATACTTTTGAGTGTGTCTAACATTGATTAAATGCTGAGTACGAGTATCTTATAGTCGGAACATCGACTATAGCGTTCTTACTTGTTTTAAATTAATTTAATTATATCCCTGTAGTATAAGTGAGCCAATAGGGTAACAATAAACTACAAATTGTTGACACAAAATAAAACCATCAGCCTTTTTTAAAAAAAAAGAAGTGATTTTAATATTCCTCACGTACGAATCTTGGTTGCAAATCTTGGTAGGATTTCGTTGTCCCAATAATGTATTTAGCTCCACCTCATCTCAAATATGCCGTCACTTTCGAAGGACTGACTTCACTTTACTGAAATCCCAATTATGTTTAACTGCAGTAGCATGAATGAAGCCACGGACCTATTTTATTTCATCTCGAATATTTTGATTGATAATTGTGTGCCTTACATCGAGACTACTTTCAATCCGCCGCCCGTGGCTTAATAAATATAAAATGTAGACTTTAAAAAGTTTAAAAGTTCTGGACAGGATTCAGAGTTTGTAAAGTACGCCTTAGCTCGTGCCACATTTGCTCTTTATAATAGTAAGTGATATAACATTTATCTAGCAAGATGTCAGCAAAATTTTCGAAATCCATAAAAAAAAAATCGATATCCAAAATAGTTTTACGCCTTTGTAAGCTCGAAGCGCAGATCTACCTCCTTTCTCAGCTCTTTATCTGTTAAATCCATATCGTGCACTTGTGCCTAGAACATGTGGCGTAAAGCATGAAAACTGTTAAGCGCATTTTCTCTCCTGGACCTGATGGGTATCCCTGACCGCGTACTGAAATACTGTTATAAATCTCTGACTGTCCCCCTTCATATGCTTTTTAATACATCTTATAATAAAAAAAGACTGTAAGTCGTATGTTGAGAACTATCGTGGCATTTCCAAGTTATCTGTTATTCCTAAATTAATGGAAATAAAAATTTTAACATATATGTTCAGCATATATATATAGCTTCTTGATATGTCCTCATCAACATTGCTTTATGAAACTTCTATATATTTGAACTCTCTCTTGAACTCTTATCCTTTGTATAAGGCGGCTTCATACGAAAAATGCAGACGGATGTGATCTGCACCGATTTTACCAAAGTGACAGTCTTAATCATCAGCTCCTTCTTCGCAAACTGAACCTTCTTGGATTTCATCCACTGCTATTCTTAAGGATCTCCGACTATTTATAAAAAGATCGCAGAGGTTGCTTTTTCGACGAACACTCTCAAAGAAGATTAGTTCCGGTGTACCGGTGTTCATAAATGACCTTCCACAAGCTTTAAAACTCTCAAAAGAGCTTATGTATGCTGACGACGTAAAACTTTGTGTGACGTCTGATAAAAATTGCATTCAACATCTGTAACAGCAGGACATCAATCTGAATAATCAGAATGAGTGGTGTTCCACTAACTTATTATACCTCAATCACAGCAAGTGCAAATTAATATCATTCTATCGGGCTTACTTCACTATTGCATCTTATTTTATTGGAAACGACCGCACCTCTTCTATTTACTATTTAGTTGTTTTATTTGCCCGCTACCTATTTTTCAGCATGATACACTTTATGTATCACTCGTTCTCTAATAGACTTATGCTACTTAGAGACGTATGCTACTTGATCTGCTTTCACTATTAAATCACAGGGTCTGTTACGAGTTGATATTTGTACACCAACTGATTAATGATATTATTGAATCTCCTGATATTTTAGCTTGCCTAAATTGTAATTCACTGGGAATTACCGGCCTCTTTATCTAGGTCAGTGTTCCTCAAATTATGCAAGGCATGAGCCTTTCCTGGTAACTAACTCTCTGTATTACGACTTATATCCCGTCCTTAGTGGTGCTTTAACCGTGTTTTCTGCTCGCAAAATCATTTCAATAATTCCCACTAGAGTGCTGGGAGTTGAGCCATAGCAATGAAAAAATACCCCATCGGGCCGGAGTTTCAGGCATTGCAATAATAATAATAATTGTAACAATAACTTTCGCGTCTTTTCAAAATTGACTGGCCATTATCGATAAGTAAAATAAATAAATATAAGGAGCTTTTATCTTAAGTATTTCTTAAAACTTATAAGATCTCGGAGTTGAAGTAGACAGACTGTAATAGCTATGCTTATCAAGACTATATATACTTTATATGGTCGGAAACGCTTCCTTCTATGCGTTGCTAGGTTCATGACAAAATTAATAGATACATATTCACATATTTTTTTGAGTAGTATAAAAATGTTTATTCATTGTTTATCGAAATTTAAGTATACAAAAATTCTGTTTTCAGAGTTAGCCAAATTGCTCTTAACTTTCAACAATTCTTTTCATTTTTTCTTTCTTGAGCTCATTGCTGAGTGCTCGGCGCTAAGCCAAGTTATATGATACGATATTCAAATATTCAATGCAGTCTTGTTCTTGTTGTGGGGTCCATGTCCATTCTGTGGATCACCATGGTCATGATGATGCCAAGTACAATGTGTTGATCATCGGCATTTATGTTAATGAGAGCTCCACTCGACGTCACTTGACAAGTGCCGTGTGTTTTTGGATTTCAGGCTTGATATAATAAAAACACACTTCACATTTCGAATAACGCCCGACTGCCTCTTGTAGGTTGCTGTGTATACTCATAACAAAACACTCACAACAAAAATATGTTTATTTCTTCAAATTTCAGAAAATTCAGGTATAGAATCACAAGATGTAATATCAGAATAGCATAAACGTAGCTTTGACAACAAAAAGCTCATTAGAGCACAGTAAAGCACAGGAAAGACTCAACACGTAAGAACGCTATAGTCGATATTTCGACTTTAAGATACTCGTACTCTTTAATTGTTTCATATTCGACGCACTCAAAAGAATGCAACACTTTTTGATTTTTTTTTTTTTTGCTTTTATACAAAGGGTTTTTTATACCATATTGTCTACAATTATTTTGGTTCGATTTTGGTGAAAAATGCTTTCCTTCCTCCAAGCGTTTTATGGGTGATATATGATATAGGTATCTAAATTCTGATTTTGCATTTTGCCTTCGATTTTGATGTAAGAAGGGGTCGGTGCATGTGACAGTCATGGGGGCTTGTGTGTATAAAGCCATGGTGGCTTTGATATTAGGAGATATTAGGATTATGCGATATAAAACAGTATGGAGTTTCGGGAAATTTTTACACGCGTAGTAGATCTATGTAACAGGGAAAAGGAACGTTTCCGATTTTATTTTTAATTTATATTTAATCGTCAACAGTTGAATCGATCCAGCACTGTCCGTCTGTATGAACACCTTGAGCTAGAACACCAAGACACTATAAGAGCAAAAGTTACCAAATTTAGTATGGTGTGCAAGCAGATCAAGTTTATTTGAGAATTTCGCCACGATCCCTACCGCCCATGCAAATCGATAAATACGCACGATTCGCAATGGGTATAGCTAGGAATGCAGTGAAAACAATTGAAATTTCAACAAGTCGGAATACATGTACGCGTGTGCTATAAAATTTAGAATACTAAAAAATGTAGACTAAAAATCTTCCCAACGAAATATTTAACATATAAACTCTACTTTCTAATCTTCATCTAAGGGTGATTCTATGATGGATTCTCTGAAGTTTTCGGATGCCGCTTAAATAAGGCGAACATAGATATAAATTCGCATATTTTTAGTAGATATCCCACAAAATAATAGTTGCCCTCACATAACAGTAATCATAGTTGCATTGCGAATATTGTTAAGTTTACAGAGGACACTGATAAGAACATTAAATCATTTGTTAAATACCACTTACCCAGAACCGCGTCGGGCAATTTGCATCGGTTTATGGATGGTCAAGTTTTAGTAAACGCAGACCCCCACATAGTTACAAAGCAATTTCGCTTCTACAGTTCTGTTTTATCTGACTTTAAGCTGCACCACTAATATATTATCCATTGTGAAAAATTAATTATACAAAATATTTTTTTTTTAGGATTTTGTCTACAATTATTATCTGATCGGAATTCGGCAAATCGGTAGGCTTATACATATTAAAACTGAATTTCAAATAAATGTGTCAAAAATTATGGGAAATATAAGGTTTTTATCGATTAGCGGCGGCAGGAGGGGGTGTGGCAAATTATTAAGACGAGCTTAACTACAATATACTTCTCAAGATGGCCGTGAAGATGCCGACGACGAACCAGGAATTTTTATACCCTTGCAGAGGGTATTATAGTATTGTCACGATATTTGTAACGCATAGAAGGAAACATCTATGACCCCATAAAGTATACATATTCTTGATCAGCGTGTCAAGCCGAGTCGATGTAGCCATGTCCGTCGGTCTGTGTGTGTCTATGCGAACTAGTCTTTCAGTTTTAAATTTCGTCATAGGCTTCTTCTGCTGTAAGCTGCTCCTATGTAAAAATCGTGAAGATCGGACCACTATATCGTATAGCTCCCATGAACTCTCAGTATACACAACTTTTCATACTCGTACTCTTGTAGAGTAAACAGGTATATTGTATTCGTGCAAATGTATATAACAGTCAAAGGAAGCGTCCATAAAGTATATATATTCTTGATCAGCATCAACAGCCGAGTCGATCTAGCCACACAGACGTGTTTTTTTATTTTGTCTATAAAAAACTTATATCTCCCACAAATCTTAATGCACATAATCTACCAATTTGCTAAATTAGGATCATTAGGATCGAATAATAATTGTAGACAAAATCGTAAAAAGCATTTTGTATGAGAGCACCCCACCCCAGAGAAAAAAAAATCGAGTGTGTCGTATATAAAATGAATAAAGAGTACGAGTCGGAATATCGACTATAACGTTCTTACGTTTTAGATGCCTTCACGTGTGCTGACCGCATTTCCACCGAATCTTCACGGGTATGTACATGCTTCGGATGTTTTGAAAAAAAAAAATAGAAAATCGCAGAGGACAACAAAATACGTCTATCTTTTTTTTATCTGTCCAAAACAAACTAAGTATGATATGTAAACTGTGAGCGTACGTTCGGGACATTTGTACCCATACAACAACAACAATAAAAAGTCGATAATTAAATCGAATCTTGAAAATTTCCAAACTCAATTTTCGATCTCTATTCCTTAGCCATTGCATCAAAAATTTAGAACCCTACTATGACTTCTATACAATATCCATTATTAGAGAGCAAGCAACTTATTTGTAAGATAACCTGTTACGACTTATTCAGTCCTTAGTTCTCCCTCGTTGAATCCGTTACCAAATTTTTCGGATAAAATATTTGCAGAGATAGAGAGAAATGTGCTATCATTCAGAAAAAATTGAATTTCGCACTTGAATCAAGAAAAACCGCTCTTGAAAGTCAACCAAATACGTATTTTAAGTAATTTTCTACTTTTATAAAAGTAGACAATGTTATTATTGTTTTTTCTTTTTCTGGTGGGGGTTTTCGATTTTGTCCAGAATTATTATTTGATCGGTATGAAGTTTAGTAGATGAGTAGGTTAAATTGTAGGAAATATATGTATGTATTTATCAACTTGCGGGGCTAGGTGGGAGTGGCAAAATACTGGAGGAGCCTAGATAGATAGATGATCAAGAATGTATACACTCTGTAGCGGCGGACACGCGTCCTTTTGCCTGTTACATAATTCTACGCAAATTCAATATACTCTTAAGACTAGAAGTATAAGTATATGATTCATTAAAAGCATAAAATTTCGAATAGAAAGAAAAGTATAATTACACTAAGTTTGTGTTTTCATTGAATAACAAAATTGTTTATCATCGGAACATGTTCCAGAATGGCGATTTCATTAAAATAGCACATGTATATTATTAAGTTGTACCATAACATAATTATTCTGTTCATTTTGACAGCTGATTTATACTATTTAATGGAACTGGAATGTTATATGGTTGAGTCTCAGAATTATTGAAAGCGACATCATAAACAACAGTGGATTCGTCTCTATGTTTCCTTTTTTGCTTTAAAGTATGTATATATATTATTAAGTTGTACCATAATATAATTATTCTGTTCATTTTGATAGCTGATTTATACTATTTAATGGAACTAGAATGTTATATGGTTGAGTCTCAGAATTATTGAAAGAGATATCATAAACAACAGTGGATTCGTCTCTATGTTTCCTTTTTGGCTTTAAAGTATGTATAGGGACAATTTTCGGCATTTTTTGCCTCTACACGAAGCTTTTCCGACGTCACAGTTGCAGTTGTCACTATTCCAAAATGCGCCTTCTTTAATTTTTGTACGTTTGATTTGAACGAATCAGAATCGGAGCACTATATCACATCACATAGCTATTGCTTCCGTGAAAGCGTTCACTTAAGAAGCAATAATAACAACAACATCAGGATCGATCTACAGTATTCCCTTGTTTTTTATATGTAGTACATATTTTCGCACTTCACCTTGTTTTCCCCACACTTATTTGTCGATTGTACGTTATATTACAGATAGAAAGATGTGAGTACATACATAAGTGACAACGCATGTACATGGTACATGAGTGTACATATCGTATCACTGACCACCAACACCTACATACATACTTAGCTTATGTATGAATTACAATTGCCGCCAGATGCTGAATGTGTCCCGATTTATGATAGTTCGATAATAAGATTCACCTTTATATATTTGTATATATATATACATGCATATGTCTAGCTATACTTATAGGTACGTACGACCTAACGCGAATACTTTTGCCAGCGCGCGTTGAGATTGAATTCCAAAGTATCTTTGAGGTTCACTTTTGTTGCTTACTGCTTTTCATGGACGTTCGCTGCGTGCGCTGAGACTTGCAACATGTTGCTATTGAATTCCTTCTTGCTCGCACCCATTGCAATATTTGATACGCATATTGTTAACTTGGGAAAATAGAGGTGTGAGCGAGATGCAAGTTCCATATTCTATTTTACTTCTACTTCTGTTACTAAGCGGACCCATAACGAATTGAAATGTTTGCATTGTGACCGCTGCTAGAGCAGTATGATACAGTAGTATTACATATATAATATTACATACATATAAACATTTTATTTATTACTAGTTGTTTACTGCGACATTGCCCCGGCTCTAGTTTTGAGTATGGACCTCTGGGACCGTAGAAATCAGTCTTTCTCCATCTCCTTCTACCTTCTCGTTCTATTGCACCTCTTCTCTCTGAAGTTTTCCCCACCTCCTGCTTCCCTCTCTTCACCAATATTGAGTATTCATCCTCGCTCTTATTTTCGTCATCTTCTCATATTACTATTTTCGTCCTATTTGTCTTATCTCACTACCTATTCCAAGTAATTTCTATTCCAGTCAGTAAAGCTGCAAAACAAGATAGTCGTGGACTCCTCTTTCTAAAACGCGCTGCTCTGCTGTTTGCCCCAACTCTAATACGCATTTGAAGGCCTCCTTCCTTTAATCGTCACTACGTAAAATACTAGGGATCGGTTCAGGGATCAGTTCCTAGGGATCGGTTCAGTAGCTTAGCCGCCTATAAAAGGCAGTCATACGTACCGACATACCAAAATTTACTTAATAGCTGCTTAGTTAATACTCTCACTACACATATATTAGTAATATATGGTTGTGTAACCTCAACTTACCCTTATCTAAATATTAATGCGTTAAATTGATGTACATTATTATTACTCTTCAAATTACATCAGTGGAGCTACCCATAACATCGCCGAAATATATTTATGAGCTTATCTGCAACACTTCAACATTTCAGCAACATTTTGTTCCCCCTACACCAACCAAACAACAGCACTATATCATATTTCTGTCTCCATCACACGCATTGGCTGAAAAGGAAGCGCCTTTCTAAAAATGGCGCGGGGTGAAACGCTACCGTTACCGTTACTATAATCAACAAATCGGGCAGGCCACGCCTCTGCATCTGCTGGCTCTGTCTTTCACCAGTTGGGGTTGGCAAGCTGACATTGCTTTCATGCTCTTGTGGCCAATCGCTGCTCTCAATCCGCTTCTCACCGTCATCCATGTCTCTTCGTTATCTTGTCGGTTGTGTCCACTTGTGAGTATTTCTGAATAGGGACATACATACAATTAACAATTGCTGTCTCTGTTGCGCACTCAGAAACGAAAAACAAACAATGCTAGCGAAATAGCTGTTGGAAACTGGAATGAGTGCGAGTCACGAAATGCTTTTGTAGTTGTTTTTAGCATTTGCGTCAATTAAATGTAACAGCAACAACACGCAAAAATTATGCATTGTCCTGCTGGGACTGCAGCTCCAACTTCTATGGCTTCGCACACTCACACACAAGCAACTCGTAGTAAAGTTAAAGTTTTGTTGAGACAATAATAACAATGCCAATAAATTCAATATATCTATATATATGTATATATATACATATTAAAATTATTTATACATATATATATTTATAATATAATATAATATAATATAATATAATATAATATAATATAATATAATATAATATAATATAATATAATATAATATAATATAATATAATATAATATAATATAATATAATATAATATAATATAATATAATATAATATAATATAATATAATATAATATAATATAATATAATATAATATAATATAATATAATATAATATAATATAATATAATATAATATAATATAATATAATATAATATAATATAATATAATATAATATAATATAATATAATATAATATAATATAATATAATATAATATAATATAATATAATATAATATAATATAATATAATATAATATAATATAATATAATATAATATAATATAATATAATATAATATAATATAATATAATATAATATAATATAATATAATATAATATAATATAATATAATATAATATAATAATATAATATAATATAATATAATATAATATAATATAATATAATATAATATAATATAATATAATATAATATAAATATAATATAATATAATATAATATAATATAATATAATATAATATAATATAATATAATATAATATAATATAATATAATATAATATAATATAATATAATATAATATAATATAATATAATATAATATAATATAATATAATATAATATAATATAATATAATATAATATAATATAATATAATATAATATAATATAATATAATATAATATAATATAATATAATATAATATAATATAATATAATATAATATAATATAATATAATATAATATAATATAATATAATATAATATAATATAATATAATATAATATAATATAATATAATATAATATAATATAATATAATATAATATAATATAATATAATATAATATAATATAATATAATATAATATAATATAATATAATATAATATAATATAATATAATATAATATAATATAATATAATATAATATAATATAATATAATATAATATAATATAATATAATATAATATAATATAATATAATATAATATAATATAATATAATATAATATAATATAATATAATATAATATAATATAATATAATATAATATAATATAATATAATATAATATAATATAATATAATATAATATAATATAATATAATATAATATAATATAATATAATATAATATAATATAATATAATATAATATAATATAATATAATATAATATAATATAATATAATATAATATAATATAATATAATATAATATAATATAATATAATATAATATAATATAATATAATATAATATAATATAATATAATATAATATAATATAATATAATATAATATAATATAATATAATATAATATAATATAATATAATATAATATAATATAATATAATATAATATAATATAATATAATATAATATAATATAATATAATATAATATAATATAATATAATATAATATAATATAATATAATATAATATAATATAATATAATATAATATAATATAATATAATATAATATAATATAATATAATATAATATAATATAATATAATATAATATAATATAATATAATATAATATAATATAATATAATATAATATAATATAATATAATATAATATAATATAATATAATATAATATAATATAATATAATATAATATAATATAATATAATATAATATAATATAATATAATA
>JBAMBM010000473.1:0-35988 GCA_037043425.1 Hirtodrosophila duncani
ATTTCAGCTGAATCGATTGCTGGGTTTCGTCCTTCAAGCTGCATTAAAGCAAACAAACATATATATAATATTTATACACATTATTGCAGTGAGATGTTATCAATTATCGATTTTTATCAAAATGCACTGTAGAAATTTTATATACATTGCCATAAAGTCAACATACATTGCCATACATATACTCCTTGAAGTCATTCATTCATATTCTGATTTATTG
Source organism: Hirtodrosophila duncani (assembly GCA_037043425.1). Lineage (NCBI taxonomy): Eukaryota > Metazoa > Arthropoda > Insecta > Diptera > Drosophilidae > Hirtodrosophila > Hirtodrosophila duncani. The sequence goes on from JBAMBM010000473.1 coordinate 218, forward strand.
GACTGATTGCTATTTGTTATGTCAATCTTTTAGTTCTTTATTTTGCTTAGTTTCCTTTGGGGGAACTCTCTCATTAAATTTTGCTTATACCTGTCACTACTTCGCTCTTCAGCCAGGCGCTTCAAAGAGACTCTGAACCGACATTCCGACTGCCACTCTGGTACGTCTCACTATCTCTATCTCTCTCTATCTCAGCTGTCAGGCTGTCAAGCATGGGGGTGACTCTCACACCTGACCCACCGACTGACTGACTGACGGCGTATGCCTGAAGCCTGCCTGAGCTTGCCGTGCATGCGAAATGCGCAACACATTCGTGTTGCACTTGAACTCAATTTCTCACTGCTGTTGTTGTTGCTGGCAAACCCTTGACAGCCTTTTGACCGCCTTCACTGACACATAACAAACAAAGGAAGCAGCAACGGCAACAAAAACTGCTGCAGCATTCGGAACATGTACAAAAAAAAACAGAAGAAAGCCAAGAAAGTAAGCAAAGTTTGACTAGGCGCAGGTTGAATACCCTAAAAGGCTACGAACTCCAAGAATCAAAATAATTTTCTGTTCCACGTAGAATGACCATTTCTCTATATCATTCATTAAATCTATTTAATCTCTCTCTTATAAGTGGATCATGTGAATCGTTTAAAGTTCATTTTTTCCACATTTGAAAATGAGGCAGCAAGTCGGCTTTGATGTTTTCCATTTCCGCGTTTCGTGTGGCACGTTACTTGCGGCACTACGTTACTACGACAACTACCTGAGCAGATATTTCCTTTGATGCGTTACAAATAGTTTGACGACATCATAATACCATCTGTAAGGGTATTATAAGGCAGCAAGGAATTGTTATTGTTGTTGTTAAATTATGCACCACACACTTGAGCAACTCAGTGGCAACTGCCTGTGTAGAGCATCCTTAATTGCCCCGCCCAACTGGCACGCCCACCTGCTGTAACTTTTCACTTACATTTACATTTTCAGTAAAGTAAAGTACTTTCTAAATTGTTTTTTTCCTTTTTTGCTCAGCCCCGAAGCAAATGCAACACGGCTGCTAATCAGTTTTCTTGTTTGTCTTCCTTTGCCTTGTTTTGCTTTCATGCATCGCGTAGAGTAGCCCTAATTGCCTGGCATCACATTTGTGCTTGCATGTTCATGCACAAGATAGATGGGATAGTAGTCTCCTGTTGAAATTATAAAAACTTATAGCTGAAGTTTGGTCAAATGTATATGTAATTGTTACAATATTAGAGTAAACGTTGTGCTATCCAGTGATGGGGCTCAGCTTTTTGGATAACTTTAACTCAGAATTCGAAAAATATGCCTAATTAATAGGCACCCAGGTGTATTGTAGCATTCTACGCTATTGCAACGATGAATTCTATTTAATGGATTATCAATTAGTCTGAATTGGCAAAACAATGAAAACAATAACTGGATGATTTTGCGAATAGATTTCTGAAATGATGAAAGCTTGAAGGGGCAAGCACAAGCCGCTTAGCTTAGCTTGAACCTAACCAACGCTTGCCTGGGTAGACTGAATGAGTGGATGGGTGGACTTCCATGTCCTTTCCCTGCCGACCTATATTTTGCTCATAAGCCAAAGCGAATAATTTCGGGTAATTGTAGCATAATGAATGAAGGAAGTAATCTCTTTTCTCTTTGCAAAACACAGCAGTAACCAATGGCCGATTGCGTTCAAAAGCATTCGTTTTTTTATTTTGTCGTGACGTTTGCTTTTTGTAGTGAATTCACTTGATTTTTTGCTTGTCTGACCACCTCGCACCCACGTTACTCATCAAATATCTTTCATCCTCTCTATCTTTGCAGTGAGCTGATTGCCTGGGCGCAAAATAACTAAGGTCCAATGCAAAATGAACTTAGACAAGACCAAATCTATGCAATCCGGGCCGCCGCCACCGTCGCAATTAAATACTATAGCCGGCTCCACAACGGACAGGTATGCCGATGCTGCGCCTGGACTCCACTACACCGGCATCCCGCCTTCGTCGAGCAGCAGCTACGTCTCTATTGGCATATTACCAAGCATGGCACCCCAGCAGAGCGGCATGTCCTCGTCGATGCCATTGCTGTTGCCTACAACGACATCGGCAACAACGACTTTCAAAGGGACCCCCCTTCTCCCGATGCCGACGATTGAAGACATTGAAGTGGCCACCGCAACCACCCAGCAGCAGCAGCCGCCGCCGCCACCACCCGGCATACTCAAATATCCAACGCCACCAGCTGTGGGTCTCGGCGTGGGCATGGGCGTAGGCTATGACCCTCAAGAGCAATGCCAAGCTGCTTCCGCTCCAGCTGGTAGGCACGCAGCCGAATCGCAAGGAAGCGCCTCCACCACCGCCAGCACCGGAGCAACAGCAGCAGCGCCAACGTCAGCGCGGTGGCTGGTGTGCCTGCTTTGGCGCCAGCTCCAGGACATCAGAGGCCAAGGGACCGCCGCCTGGCTATGCCACCGAAATCCAAGAAGCGCAAGTCCACAAGTCAAACGGTGTGGTCTGCCCTGCTCACAAATCTAGGCATTTGCATGCTGCTGTTGGCCTACACGCTGTTGGGTAAGTTATAATCGAGGTGATCAAAGGAATCAATCCACTTGACCTGAAATCGGAAACTGCTGAAATTTAGGTATAAGGGACTGACTATTTTTGACTTTTAGTTTGAGAATTATTTTAGAAAGGTCGCTAATTTATAAAGGGCTTCCATTCCGCATGCTTGAGGTCAACTGAGCGAGGAAACGCCGAAAAAGTTAATCAGTTTAGCAAGATTAACATCAACGTGAGGAAACGCCGATATATCTAAATCGGTTAAAGCTCAATTTGTATACCATTCACAAAATGGTACATTAATTTTGTCAGGAAGCTTGCAACGAACAGAAAGAAGCGTTTCCGACTGTATAAAGTACACATATTCTTGATCAGCATGACAATGCGAATCGATTTAATCATGTTTGTCCGTCCATCTGTCCGCCCGTCTGTTTCTCAGAAGTCTTAAGAGCTACAAAGCTGAAATTTTTAGCAGATATTTCCTTCATCTGCAGGCTGGTAACGTTCGAGTTTTATCCAGATCGAACAACTATATCTTATATCCCATATAACCGATTGTTCCGGAATGAACACTTAGGAGCATAACTTTTCAATTTTTCATCCAAATTTATACAAGCTCGTCTGGTTTCCCTTGTATCCACCCTGATGCAAGCTTTCCTTTCATTTTATTACTGAAATTGCCTAAATTTTCAAATATCTTGGACTATTTTTTGTCCAATTAACCAGATTGTCCAATTCTTCTTTTTTAAGATAATGATTGCTGTGGACTAATACGTATTAGAGAAAACTATATTTAGGAACATCTTTCGTTAGGCTTAAAAAAAATCTCTCAAATTTCAGATAATTTTTGGCCAATTTGGGTAATAGATTTTTCTGGCTGCAGATATTCATAAAGTAATTCATTCTATTCGAATGGAACCTAGAAACAGACCTCAGGTATAAATGTTCTAATGGTTCTTAAAAAGGCTAAGCACCTTGTTGTATATCATCCTTAGATCAGGACTCTATATATGTATGGGCTCGATATGGGTTCTAATCGGCATTGCCCAATTTCTTCCAACATCATTTGGTGCTGAAGACGGAAATCTTGTTATCAGTGCCAAAGTAGTCAAAACTGTTGTTTGGACTTTTAAAACTTTGCTTTCATCAACAGATACCCATCATTGTTCAACTCAATCCTTGATTATGTTGTTGTTTGCTTTTCTTTTTTCTTTTTTCTTTTTTCTTTTTGAAACCATTCCTAATTAACGCAGCATTCGTAGCATTCTTTTCCTTGACTATTGTTTGTGTTTTATTTGCTTCGCTCGTTGTGGTTTATATTTCGTTAGGCAGCAGACCATACACATCCTAGCAGACATTTTACAAGGCTGCAGTTGAAAGAAGGATAAAAGAGGCAGACACAATGGCTTTGTCCATAACGTTAATTCTTGAGATCTAAGTAAAGAGTTTTCCTGTGAGATTATATGTCGATGAATGTTACGATGACCTTCACAAAAACTTAGTGTTTGATGTTCTATAAGGGCCGATGGAATCATTAGTGCTTACTTCTTTGATTTCTTTCATTACTTCTTTGTAAACAGCGAGAATGCTGATCAGAATCTTTACTGGAGTCATGCATTTCCCACAAGACGTCGCCATATATCGTACAGGTCGTCAAACAATCGACGTATTTCAGGAAACATGTGGCGAATGCATTATTCTTCGGAAACGGATCAGTCAAGTGGCCATTGTAGTCTTATCTCTTTCTTATTCTTTACTTTGGGGTTAGTCAAAGAAACTGTCAAATTTGAACAATTTGAAAGATCGTGAGCGAAAATTGTTAAATTTAGGACAGCATCTTTACAAATTTGAGCTTGACTATGTGTATAGATTGTTCGAGTTTAGCCATGATCTTTTTTTTTTATCAGAAATCTTTGCTCAACAATTTCAGCTTATTCGGAAGTATTGTAAACTATCTGCCAAAGTTTCCTCAACCAAGTGCCTGCAAAAGTGTTTTCAAGGGATACCTGCCTAATGTATCTGTGTCAGTTACAGATACGGATCCAGTTACAGTTACACTTGAGCAACACTGAGCATACTACAGATGCCTAATGTATCTTGTCACAGTTTCGACGTTTAAATTAACCAACGACAGCAACAGGAAAGCAAAACCAGCAACCAAAAGCCGCCGAACGACAACGTGATAAATTTAATTAATCATTCTGGATGTGGTGCCTAGCTCTCCACCCCCCATCCCACCACCACGCACCACCCAATCCAATGCCAAAAACAAACGTCAAAATGTTGGCCGCAATGCCAGCCGCTGGCGAAAATGGTGTTTTTCTCTCTCTTTGTGTGCGTGTTTTGTGCCATGGCTTTGCCTTACCCTCACATGTCATCTTTATGAGCATGTATTAGTAAACCAAAAGACAACGTCAAAGACGACGGCTGCGCTGACAAACATATGTAGGGGATGGAGCAGGAATAGGGGTAATGGAAGCGCCCGGGTAGCCTACAAAAACGGAAGAGACAGCTAAAGCGAGAGTAGGCACAACATGCAAAAGGCAACACATGCTTTATAATAAATACTCAAAACAAATCGAAATATGCAAGGACATAGTTGTGTGTGTGTGAGCAAGTATGTGTGTGTTATACAGTAAGCGAAAGTCAAAAATATGCCATCAAAATACTTAAACAGTCGGACAATCTGAAAACATTAAAGTTGTTTCTGACCACTTTTTCACTGATCCTCCCGTGTTAGCTATATGATATAGTCATACAATCTGGCTAATCTTGTTAGATATCACAAATGGATTTGAAGAACTAGTTCATCCCCCTAACTTTCTATATATATTCTTCCTGACTGTTTAGACATCAACGCTCAGATGAAACCAATGAAGCTAAACGGCTGAAATTTTCAGAAAAGTTAGACAGTATGAAGTAGCCGCCCACTGAGAAGCCGTCTTGCAGTATTATACCTGCAAGTTGGTCACAATCCAGGTCAAAGCTTCCATATAAATCGTGCAAGCTCAGCGATAGCTGCAACAATCACACACATACTGAAGCTCTCTTCGGCAAAACCCACACATATAAGCGATAGGGCATCTCTGATGTGTGATGATCGCAGCTACTGCATCTATATATGTTTGTTTCTCTGTTTGTATCTATTACACTGATCGCCGTAGAAGATGTTCTTTTGGAGGTGACCTTAAAGAGCTTGTACTCTCTCTCTTTCTTTGATAGCAAGGTCCTTCATAAGCTGTTGATTGCTACCATAAAATTCTTAAGTCAACGTGGGCAGGCAAAAAATTTCAGAAAAATTTCATCAACAATCTTTGGTTTATAGTCCACTATGGCATGTTGTAATACTACATCTGTGTGTTTGTTTGTATGAGAGTGTGCGTGTCTACGACAGCTGTGCAAAAAGTTGTTCTGTGTGCCTGTGTGTGTGTGTATGTGTGCGTAAAGTCGCTTGCTAAAGGAAATTATCAAATGACACAAACAATTATTTAACTTTCGCTAGGCCGTGCGTGAGTTTGTGACGTCACAGGCATGACAGCTGCTGCCATTGCTTCTACTGCTTGCTGCTCTTGCAGCCGCTGCTGCTACAGTTACACCTTCCGCCTGCCTTCTCCCACCACCCCCAACATGACATCATGTCGCCGCCATTGTGAGTACATTTTAACGCTTCAACAAAAGTTTGAAGTTGGCCAATAACAGCAAAAACGGTGACTGCTTTTTTCTCCTTGGCCTCACATCCTAGCCTAGCCAGGTCCAGCTGTCCACGCCCACTCTCCCCCTCCATATGCTGTCTATACGCTGTCATGTATTATTTTTAACTTTGACATGTGTTGGCTTTTGTCGACGACATCAACTCATCATTCCACACAACATCATTTGCAGGCGGGGGCCGGAGGCTTGAAAAAGTTTTCGGCCAAATGTTAACGGAAAACTTTTCAGCACTTGTGTGAGTCTCTATGCATGTGTGTGTGTGTGTGTGTGTGTGTAAGAGAGCATGTATCTTGTGTTAAGTATTAACATTAAATAACTAACAGACATCTGAACTGACAGACATCTGAACTGACAGACATCTGAACATGTATTCGAAGATTGCGGGCCTCACTTGACCTGACCTGTCGCCTTGTTAAAACACTCTCACAGCACATAAACGACACCCTAACCTAATCTGAATCTGGGAGCCATGAGAAATCTCAACGTTGAAAATGATGATGATATAGGCGTGTCCCCCAGTTTGATGCCCAAACTGTAATTCATCAAGGAAGCATCTGGTAAAAATTTCAGCATTGTAGCTTTTAAGACTTCTGAGATCTTTGTGTTGAAACAGACGGACGGACGGACATGCGGACAGTCGGACAAACGGACATGGTTATATCGATTTCCGCTATCAGGCTGATAAATATATATATACTGCCTGACAGGCCGAATATATATAGATATGTCGGTCTACCTGTCTCAGTTTTATAGCTATCGAATTGTAGGAGGACCACTATATCACATAGCCCCCATATAATCGACCGATTTGCAATGAAATCTTAGTATTCACAACTTTTTCGTATTCCATCCGAATTGTATTTAGTTGATGCCATTCGAATCGGATCACTATATCATATACCCCTCCCATATAACTGAACGATTCGGAATGAACTCTTAGTAAAGCAAAATTGGTTGTTTTTTATCCAGGTTGAGCCAATTTTGGTAAATATTTTAGAAAGAAAAATTTTAGAAATATTTTAGAAGACCCTACATCTGCTGACCAAAGATCCAGATTTGATAACTATATCATATAGCTCCCATATGACTGACCGATTCGGAATGAACTTTTATATACCGGGTTTTTTTTCTTCCAAATCAAACCAAACTCGACTTGTATCTATTTGAATAAGCCCCACGTCCACTAACCTGATCTGATCAAGATCGGACAACTATATCATATAGCTACCATATAACCGATTGTTCCGGATTCAAGACTTAGGAGCACAACTTTTCTGTTTTTCATCCAGATCAAACCAAATTCGCTTTGTATCTATTTGAGGAGGCCCAACGTCCGCTAGATTGACATGATCCAGATAGGACAACTATATCATATAGCTACCATATAACCAATTCCTCTTGTTTCCACTGTAGCCCCAGGAGCACCGACTAGATTTCATCTAAGCTTCGGCAAGTCGAAGCTAGCCTTCCTTTCTTGTTTTTTGTCGAAATTTGATGAATGCAGAAAGACTTTGTTATACCTTGTGTTTGCATGCGAAGTTTTATCGTTACTTCGAAAATATTTTCGTGTTTTGTTTGGAATTTCTGATAGTTCCAGGGTTTAAGATGAATTCGTAGAAATCATTTAAATCTTTATTGTGAATATATCATTTATAAAAATTTTCCTAAATTTGTTTATACTATTTATTGTTGTCAGGCTAAAATGCCTCGGGGTACTAGCTTGTCCGATCCCGAGCAGGAAATTATTATGGGCATGCATGAAAGCGGCTCCAGGATCTGCGATATACTCTCCGATGACTTAACCAGCACAGAAAATGCATGTCCAGGTTTCGGAAAAGCCAACTGAATAAAGTGCAGCTCGATGCAGGGGACGAAAGACCCACATCGACGAACGATGCAAATTCCAGACTCGACGTTTAACAGTGGAGGTTTCGATGAGCGGCGGCTCACATAGGACTCCAAATAACAAGGAGTAGAATTGTTTAAATTCTACACGAAAATCAATTCCTTAAACATACCTAAACCAAAGCTTTTGGAGCGGCATATTAAGGCTCGTTCAAACTGTGTTGATAGATACCGATCCTGGGATAAAGAGTGGTATAGCATCGTCTTTAGCAACGAACAAATATTTACTTTATATGTGTGCCAAGATCGGCTACCTATCCTGCTGGTATGGGTTGTGTTCTGCTACAAAGACAGAGTGGTTTATGTCCAGGATGTATGTAGAGCTTCTGGACAGTGAGTTAATAGAATTTGCTGGCAGTGTTTTGGCGATGGTTGCTTATAGCAAGAGGACAATGCTTCAATCGAGCCGGCACAGGTCACCAAAGATTTTTTAAAGACAGAGAAACTCTGCATTGAAGTGGCCCCCGCATTCAGTCCGGACTTAGGTCCCATCGATAAGCTTTAGGCTATGCTGTCTGCTCGTGCTTTCAGAAAAGCTCCAAGCATGATCATATGATTACGCAGCAGTTTATGGTAAAGAATTGAAAATTTCCAAAAAACTGCTTAAACTATTCGGCAAAAAGTAAGCGATATTTATCAGAACATGCTGTTATATAAATCAGCCAGTTTTGAAATTTCTATCTCCTTTCATTAACGAGGAATACCGATTCGAAAATTGATAATGAAACAAGTTGATCAAAAATCTTTCCAATGCTGTTTATTATTGTTTCCAAGAGAGTAGATTTGGAGAAATTTTGTGCTCTGCATTCGGCAACGGAAACAGTGATAAGGCTCGATGATCTATTTGGCCCTGCTCCCTGTATGTGTGGGCATGAAATTGTTTCACACAACGATTGCTGCACCGAAGGAAGCATGAATTGTATTTTCGAATTATGGACAAAATCTCTCTTGATCATCTTGTTTTGCCGGATACCATCGAAGGCAACTGTTCTGCTGGAGAACTTAATGATGGCAGTTTAACTTTTCTATCCGAGCAGCAAAGAGAATCTCTCTTTGTCTCGCTTTAAAATTTTAAGGTTCTACATAGTTGGATGGAGGCGACAGTTACGGAACGCACTTAGATATAATTATTGTGGCGTGCTCGAACAGTGTCAACACGATTGGCTTCAATTCTAACTTCGCACTGTTCAACTGGTCTGGTTTTATATTAACTACATAAGTGTACATAAGTGCATAAATAGCAGTCGAAAATAGTCTTTTCAAATATTCCACGAAGCCCACATCTCTTTCGAAATGTAAAGAAGTCCACCTGTTGAAGATATTTCCCCACTTAAGCTGCTTAAGCCAGTTAGGGAATCCAAATCAGATAACTGCCAAATCAGGACTTATTTATGAAATCATTCTGTATCCATTTTCATCATTCAGCCAAAAATATCTTAGTACCGAATTTGAGAGAGACAAAGAAATCCTAGCTTTACTTTCGACTGATGCCAGAAGTACACGGTTGATCCAAACACATTCACGATCTACCATGAGTTATCACATCGTGTTGAAAGAAAAGATACTGATTGTATTCGATTATATACCCTTGGAATGGATCTATTATATGGTTAGTTTATATAAGGCCGTTTATCTGTTGGCTATGTCGCAGAGCGTGCTGCTTTTCGTGACTCAAAGTGTTCGCGTTATTTACGTTATGCTTGAGCTTAACGTGAAGTCAATATCGTATTTAGGTTTACTCTCAAAGCAAACGGTTCGGCTCACGTTCACAGAACAAATTTCACATAATCGGACTACCTTCTGATCGCTTGACTTAGCCTATTCCAAAGAGCTTTAAACAAATGAACTGCAGTTCCTCCTATTTCTCGCTTTTCTTTTTCTTTTTTTTTTTTGGAAAAGCGGTGTCAGGTTAGCTGCATTGGCGACACTTTGCGACATTGTTGTTGTTTGTTTTGTACGCCAGGGGCAAATGATACCTATGCTGATGGCTGGCTTTGCTTTTGTTTGGTTTGCTTGCAGGTTCCTTCATATTCCTAACCATCGAGAATGAGGACTCGGCTCTGCTGCATCAGCAGCACACTTTGGCTTCCACCAAGCGTAACATGGCCATGGCCAATGGGATTGGCAGTGCCACCGGCAGTGGCGGCATCTATCAACAACAGCAGCGGTCATCGCAAGAGCAACAGCAACAGCAGCAACAACAACAACATCATCATAATCATCATCATCAGCAAGGACAACAACACTCGGACAATGACACGATGACTGCTGCTGCGGCTGCTGCCGCTGCCATGGCCCAGGGCTTAGGCCATGATACAACAAGCAGCTCCTCCTACGCCTCCGCATCGAATGACTTTGTTTATGGCAATGAGGATGCCGACCTGGAGGCTGGCACCGGTGGTCCGCCACAGTTCGCCTTATCGCCAGATACTTACGATGTCCGACAGCGCACCATCGAGAATATCTGGGAGATAACCGTGTCCCTAAACATACTCTACAAGGAGAACTGGACAAAGTAAGCCAACCCCAGTCAGGCACTGAAGCTTCCCCTCTCATCTATGTTGTCTCTTTTTCTCCCTTTCATCCACACACTCACACACATACACAAACACAGATTAGCCGCACTTGAAATTACCAAGTTTCAAGACCAATTAATCAAGAGACTGAACGAGGATGTTATGCTGCAATTATCACACGACGATGTGGCCAACAGCCACGCAGCTGCCGGTGGCAATGGTGGCGGTGGTGGTAGCGGCGGTGGCGGCGGCAACAATCCAGCCACGGAAGCAGTACTCCTGCACACCCATTTTCATCATCGCCTTGGCGTGGGAGCAGGCGGCGGAGGCGGCGGCGGTGTTGGACCGCCACATGAGTGGAATTTTGCCAAAGCGTTTTTGTATTCACTGACCGTTTTGACCACAATTGGTAAGTGCCATGCCATGCCAGACCAGTTCAGTCCAGTTCGGGTCTAGTCTAGTCCAGGCCGCAGCGTCTAAAGAGAAGAATGAAAGCATGAGGCAGACGGAGATAGCGAGTGTATCTGTGTATGTGTGTGTGTTTCCCCATGGCTGTGGGCCATAAATTTTATGTACCACCAACGGAAATTTGTTTTACTTGAATGGCGAGCGGCAAGTGCGCTCTTGTTTCCAGATAGCCATTGCCGTAGCCACAGCCAGGGCAATGCAATGCCTAAAGCAGGTCGTCGGGGTCCGTGGGCATGACCCGCAAACACCTTTTGACACCATCGCATGACTGCACCGACAATCTTCATCCTCCTCGCTGGCAATGGCAATAGCTACACAGGTGATGAACTCTAGCCAAGCTCCAGCATATATATATATATGCATTTATATATTTATATATATATATATATATATATATATTTACATCGCTTACTACCAAAACTCGGTGTCATTTACTAAAGTTCAGTTCTGAACTGCCAAAGCTGCAAAGGTTTTATGGCAACTTCAGTCAGCAGATAATGACCAGAGTGATTGGAAATTGTTTGTTATTTCATAGTATCTTTATACTCGTACTCTAGCAGAGTAAACGAGCATATTGTATTCGTGCCAATGTATGTAATAGGCAGAAGGAAGCGTCTAAGAACCCATAAAGTATATATATTCTTGATCATCATCAACAAGCTGAGTCGATCTGCCCATGTCCGTCAGTCCGTCCGTATGAATACCTAGATCTCGGAGACTGTAAGAGCTAGAGACCCAATTTTGTGTGTAGACTCACCTTGCCCTACTTAGTTAATCAATAGATTGTGACTATACGAATTGAAAATGGCATGCTCGCTCTTGCTTTTACTCTCCTTTACCAAAAAGTAGTAGTAAGCTTTTATTACAATCGTAGCTGATAACCACGAACACGGGTATTAAATTCACTATTTTGATTGACATTCTGTAAAAGTACTCGTGTTTTAGGCAATCGCTAAACAAGACATAAGTATGATCTTTGAAGAGTTGTAAAGAATTGGAACTGAGTTCATTATAAAAAACTTAAGCAGTTAAGATTTTCTGCAGGCATTGTGCTGTGGCGAGGTTGTAACGAGCTGCCTCCAATACAATCGATCTCCGAGATAGCAGAGCTCATAATGGCTCTGTAGGCTCTGCTGCAAAGCATGTATATGACTTATCTGCTCTTATGCTTACTTCACCAAGCTCGTCTCCACCAGAGTTCTGTAAAGAGATCATCAGGAAAAAGTAAAACTATCAGATCTATTTCCTCCTAAGAGACTAAAGGGTAACTTTACAGCCGACAATGATAGTTCTGTTTGTCTAGGGACCTGCAGATCTTGTTCTGTTTATAAGAGTATTTTTGCTTAAGCTGCTGTCCTTTGTGCCAAACGCTTTGGAAGACCTATTGTATATCCTGGCAGACGGCTGCCTGAAATTCATCGAGGATGCCATGGATCGCCAGCTAAAGCTATCCACGAATCTTTTTGACATCCAATTGATGTGGGAGTACATCATTGGCAAAGTTCTCCACTTCTGCAATCCTATTCAGTAGGATTCTCTCAAATATTTTGAAGAAGCTGAAAAGAGGGCTGACTTTCTTTACCTGTTTTAGGTATTCTTTGGTTTCCAGACCGTCCAGGTTAGGATTAATGCACATACCGAAGATCTCAACGTGCAAATCAACGCATAGGCCAAATCAAAACAACTACATGACTGAAACTTTCACCGAAGTTTCTAAGAAGCTTTTCTAAGAAAGGCGTTAATAATATTTTAGCGTCTTACAACCGATCTTTCATGCATAAGAAATAGTTTAAAAGCGGTCGGTGCCAATTTTTGAGCGTGTCTGAAGAAGTACGAAAAGGAGAACCCTGGCAAAGCCTGGTAAACTTGCCAGTGATATATAAATTTAGTTTGAACTACACGAATCTAAGGTCTTACCGAGTACATATATCCTCTGGCTTTGACGCTATTGAAATTTCATCTTAGTACTTACGTATTTATAAATCTCGTAGTAGAGAGTTTAGGTGGGATTGTGCTTATGCTATTGTTATGTGAACCATGTATGTCAGAATGTGACATGTCCAACATTTCCACACTCCACACTCGCTCAAACACATACACACACGGGCATCTCAATTTAAAATATTGCTGGGGAAAGCGGGAAAGCGTTTAAGCTGCTCAGCTGTCGACTCCTTGGATGCCTGGCTTTATGCTTGCAATCGACTATTTTGTTGGCAGTTGTCAGTTCCCAGGACAAAAATGGGATGAAAGCTGCCGTGTGCGTTTCTCATTCCTCCTTTTTCGTCATCCATTCATTGTATGCGTGTATGTGTGTGTGTGCCCGCTTACGGTAATTTTGTAGGCCCACCCCAAAAAACAAGCCGAAAGTCAAATATTGATAGAGAAAAACAACAAACGAAGCTATTTGCTTAGCCCGAACGACCACAATACACACACAAACACACACATACATACCAACACACATGACTTTCCACTTGTAAAAATGCTCTAAAATAAAATTTGCAAAAATTTTCTGCTGATCTTGGCAGTTTTTGGCAAAAGGCCACAAAAGCAAATACGGCCCAAAGTTCTCAGATTTTGGATTCTTGCATAAAAAGCTAGCTCAATGATGGGCTCGCCTAGTTTTTGACCCTTACAGAGGGTATATTAGTTTTGTCACGATATTTGTAACGCATAGAAGGAAGCATCTCCCACACCATAAAGTATATATTTATTCTTGATCACCATGACTAGCCGAGTCGATATAGCCATGTCCGTCAATCTGTCTCAGTTTTATAGCTATCGAATTGTGTCGATCGGACCACTATATCACATAGCCCCCATATAACCGACCGATTTAGAATGAACTCCTAGTGCAGAAAAATTGGTTGTTTTTTAACTATTTCAGTATTTAAGTATATCAACCTAATCTGCAAGGGTATGTAAGCTTCGGTTACCCAAAGTTAGCCTTCCTTTCTTTATTTTTTTTTCTTTTTGTACGGGCATTTGGGCTGTGGGATGCTATGGGCCGTGTCAGTTTGCAATTGCGTTAGTCAGCAAGGCTGCTTCAGCATATTTGTGTCAAATAAAAAATCTCTTGATAGCTAAAGTAAAAGATGAGTGACGAAAGCGAGTACTTAACAAATCGAAATTGTAATATTAAATTTATGAAATTTGTGTTTATGTTATAATATGATACAATATGCTAAGCAAATAAAGATCAGATATATGTGGAAATATCCGATCCTTAAAAATAGGGCTGAAAATCTATCTGTTCTTGGAAAGTAATTGAAGAGATGGAGGGGAACATACCTGCTGTCAAATGGATTGAGTCTTCTCATGGGAAACTCTCTTATACAAACTCACAATAAACTATAAACAGAATATTTATATATAGACTTGGAGTCTTCCATATGTTACAGTTTCCAAAGACTCCAACTTATACATACCAGAAAATTCACACATAACTTTCCAGAGACATGCTACATGTATCCTTTTCCTATCAAGGAGCCGACGTCAATGTACCTAAATACCAGCTTTCATTATTCTATTAAGATATGATTTGATATGATACGATACGATATGATATGATATGACATGATATGATATGATATGATATGATATGATATGATATGATATGATATGATATGATATGATATGATATGATATATGATATGATATGATATGATATGATATGATATGATATGATATGATATGATATGATATGATATGATATGATATGATATGATATGATATGATATGATATGATATGATATGATATGATATGATATGATATGATATGATATGATATGATATGATATGATATGATATGATATGATATGATATGATATGATATGATATGATATGATATGATATGATATGATATGATATGATATGATATGATATGATATGATATGATATGATATGATATGATATGATATGATATGATATGATATGATATGATATGATATGATATGATATGATATGATATGATATGATATGATATGATATGATATGATATGATATGATATGATATGATATGATATGATATGATATGATATGATATGATATGATATGATATGATATGATATGATATGATATGATATGATATGATATGATATGATATGATATGATATGATATGATATGATATGATATGATATGATATGATATGATATGATATGATATGATATGATATGATATGATATGATATGATATGATATAGATATGATATGATATGATATGATATGATATGATATGATATGATATGATATGATATGATATGATATGATATGATATGATATGATATGATATGATATGATATGATATGATATGATATGATATGATATGATATGATATGATATGATATGATATGATATGATATGATATGATATGATATGATATGATATGATATGATATGATATGATATGATATGATATGATATGATATGATATGATATGATATGATATGATATGATATGATATGATATGATATGATATGATATGATATGATATGATATGATATGATATGATATGATATGATATGATATGATATGATATGATATGATATGATATGATATGATATGATATGATATGATATGATATGATATGATATGATATGATATGATATGATATGATATGATATGATATGATATGATATGATATGATATGATATGATATGATATGATATGATATGATATGATATGATATGATATGATATGATATGATATGATATGATATGATATGATATGATATGATATGATATGATATGATATGATATGATATGATATGATATGATATCATTATGATATGATATCATATCATATGATATGATTTCCTTTCTTTCGTGGCAACATTCAGCTTTCCCAGGGATCATACCTGATCTTATCTTGCCCTTCTCGCATGGATAAATCATCTACCTTGGATGAGAAATTCATGACTGTGAAATCTACGAAGCTCAAGTGAATTTCATCACTAGATTTTACCATAGTTCATCCTGATTAACATGGCCTTGCTCCCCGTCTGCCAGCCTGTCTTGATTTGTCTATGCCTTGCTAGCGTGTTCTTATTATGATTATTGTTTTGTGGATTTTCTGCAAGGGAGCAGGGGGCATCTGTAGTTCCCCCTCTCTCTCTCTCTCTTTGCATTGTTCTTGGCACAAAGATGCCTAACTACAACACTGCAAATGGTGCGAGTGGCAGCACCCAACAATATGATTCTTATTATTGGCTCTGGCTGAGGACGAGGACGGACCGGGACAACTAAGACACTTGACTGCAGTTCCTGCTACTGCTGCTGCCTATAACCCATGTTCATTTTCATGTCCCACCGTCCCCCGCCATATCTATGTAGATGCGTGCGTGTCCGACTGTGTGTGTGCGAGCTCTATGATTGTCTTGGGCATAAATGGGAATTTATAGGCAGAGTAGCGGCAATAAATAGCAGCGACCAGGGCCAATCCCAGGACAGCAATAAGACAAGTAATTTAGTTGCAAAATAATTTTAAATTTCATTTTCCATTTTCACAGCGCACTTCCACTATCACCAATTGAGCATCTTTCGACTAACCAAACGTCAGATGTTAGAAGCAAGCCTTGGGATTGAGCTTGGGCTTGGGCTAGGGATTGGGATTGCTATTCGATTTTGACTTGGGCCTGGGTTATATGGGTGGACTTCGCCTTAGACATGGAGGTGGATGGGGGTGTTATTTTATGTTATGTGTTGGATCTGGCTTCGTTTCGCTCGTTTTTCTAAAGCATCTCGATATGAGCATATTATGTGGTTGGTTTCGTGTTTTTTTTAACTTTACTTCACTTCGGAATGAATATCACATAAAAAGAAGCAACCCGACAGGCACAGGCACAGGCACATTAGGAGCCACTTATTTATGAGTGTGCGTGTGTGTTTGTATCGACGGAAGGTAATCGAATGAACCTAACAGCCTGCCAGCCTATTTGGCCATAAAGATTCAACTTTAATTTGACATTTTTGGAACCCTTAATGGCCTTATTTTACAGCCTCAATTATCTAAGTACAAGAAAGCGACCTAATATAATGAATATTTTGCTTGTTTTTAAAGCACATCAACAATCAATTATACTCTTTATATGCTTGAGTATATATATATATATAAATATATAAACACTGTAAAGCTTAATGGGTGGAAAAATACATTTTGCAAATATTTCACAACCAAAGTCAAAGTGTGAATGAAAGTGAATCACAGGATGAAAGTTGCAACTAACTGCATGCAAGATTGTCCACTCAGATTAAGATTTTCGTAGTTGAATCAGGAAAAAAGTGGCCTCAAGCCTTAACCAACAATTTCATACCGATAATTATACTCGTACTCTAGTGAAGTAAATGAGTATATTGTATGTAATCAGAAAAAAGGTCTAAGACCCCATAAAGTGTATATATTCTTGATCAGCATCAACAGCCGAGTCTATCTAGCCATGTCCGTCTGTCCATCCGTATGAAGACCTAGATATCGGAGACTGTAAGAGGTAGAGAGACCCAATTTGGTATGTAGACTCCCCTTGTGGGGGTGTCAGATCAAGTTTGTTTTTATATAAAGTTTGTCTTAAATATGAAGTCAAGAACTCAAATTAAAATTTGTTTTTTTCTTTGAGTGTACAATGTCAATTTGCAAGTGGATCGAAATCGGAGTCAAAAATGTATATAAAAATGTAAAGAAATACTTCATACCTTGCCTTATATTTAAGACAAGTGGCCAAATTTGCCATATATGTTGAAGGATCAGAAGATGAATGATCCATTATGAAAGTGGATCTTTCCATGTCCTTTTTAGAGAAAAATTTGGTTCGTGAAATTTAGATTTTAGATAATTTAGGACGAATCCCATAATAGCAAAAAAAAATCAATGCACGTCTCTGGAAAAGGAACAGAATGAGACATCGTCGGGTAAAAATGCTAGTCTTTGTCTTGTTCATAACAACTTACTGATTGGAGAACGAGGCAGAGTCCAACCTATAGAAGCTGAAAGGCTTAAATTTTCACAAAAGTTCGATTTTGTGATGAAAGTGAGCACTAAGCAGCCCTTTGGGTAAGCTCAACTCTAAAGAGAGGACTGAAATTTTGTATGTGCATGTTAATGATGTCGGCAGAAGTATGATCCATTCAAACATTGGGTGGCACCATGTCCTTTTTATAGGAAATGGGAAATTCAACATATCAACTGAAACAATTTTGAACACAAAAACTATCTTTTCCGGATTTCCAATGCCATCTTTAATAACAGTCAGCTAATTTCAAATCATAAGCTTAAAATGTCTACGCAAAATCGAACAAATATGCAACTGATTGCCTCTGACTGTGTCCGCGTCCTTCATCCCATCTTGTTTGTCAAATTGTTCGCCTGCAGAAATGTGTTGAACTTTTTGCCATTGATAGTACTTTGTTATGATTGCAAAGCCCTCTGACTTTGGGCCAAATCAGTGTCTATTAGCAGCCCAACTTTGTGCCAAACAAACGTACAGTCATGCAATGATGGCATTGGCAACACTGACATACATGTATATTTGTGTGTGTGTGTGTGTGTGTGTGTGTGAGTGTCCTGGCTGTATATTTCTCATTCGGTCTTAATATTGAAATCTTTCAATATCTTTCAATAAAATATGTAGATGCCTTTATCGCCCTCTGCTTCGCTTGCGCTTTCCTTCTCTCTGCTCAAATTGACAACGCAGCAGCTGAGTTTTAGAGCCCTCAACCGTCATTGCACAGTAGTACAAGTATAGCCAATATTGTCGAACCAAATTTAATGTGCAAAATAAAAAGCAAAGTGAATACATCAGCTGTAGGCCGAATTCTCTATGTTCGATATCAAAAATCCACATTCCAATGAATCTATCCATAGCTCGCGTTTGCCTTGACATTGGTTCCACCATTGTAAACACCATTTAACTCACTGTCCCACCGGGTCAATGCCAATGTTATTAGCCTCTGTGGCAGGCCCTCCCCCCTCTATCTTCGGCTTCAGCTTTACCGAACAATGGAAATGGCAATGGCAATGGTAGTATAAGTTTGGGCTGGGGCAAGGAATGGGGATGGGGATGAGGATGAGCTGTCGTCTGCTTTGTGACACATTGACGTTCGGCTTTGGCTTTGGAGGCGATGGAGGATTTCATTTAAATTTGCTGTCAACGCAATTACATGCTTAGCAGAAGCTACACCCACACTATGCTGCTGCTGCTCCTGCAGGATGTGAGTGCCTGACAACACCGAATGCAAACTGGAGTGTGTGAAAAGTGCGTGTGTACGTTTGGGGGAGAGAGTATGTTTTGTAGGCGTTCGTTAAAACTAGTTCTTCTATATGAAGTACAATGGTTCATTTGCCATGCAGAATAAGGTAGTTCGTTCTGATCAGCTAACATAGGATAACAGAGCACTTAAGATGGCATCCCTTATTTTACTTTGATTTGACCCAAGGAACAAACTTTTTACAAACAAACCTACACGCACACTAGGGGAGTATACATAATAAACTTTGTTGACTCTAGCCCTTATAGTCTCCGATATCTAGGTGTTCATACAGATGGACAGGGGTCGGAAACGCTTCCTTTTGCCTGTTACACACAGCTGCACGAATACAATAGACCTTTAACCAGATGGTTCTTTTGTCTGCACGCTGCTTAGCTTCGAGATTCATCCAGATCGGACAACTATATTTAGCTCCCATATAACTGATTGTTTATGTTTGAACACTTGGGAGCATAACTTTTCTGTCTTTCATCCAAATCAAACTGAATTCGGGTTGTATCTATTTGATCTGAGATCTGAGAACTATATCATATACTTATCATATAAATGATAGTTCCGGAGTGCACACTTTGGAGCATAACTTTTCTGTTTTTCATTCAGATCAAATAAAATCGTCTTGTATCACTCTCGCAGCCCACATTTTCTCTAGATTGGTTATATACTTCCAATGTGAATGGTATATAAGCTTGTCAAGTCGAAGCTAGCCTTTCTTTCTTACTTGATCTATCCTTGAATTCTTCATCTTTCCCTTCTTTCCGAAAAGAGTCGTTAATCATACTTCTTCATAAAAACAGGAGCAAGATGCTCAAGAGTACAGAGGCATACAAAAACTGCTTGCAAGTCCTAAGCTTGTTGAAAAAATCCTAACTTTACAGTTACAACATTCTTTTAGTTCTAAGTGTGCAAATGTATTTCCGACTACCTAAATCTCAAATCTAAGAAAATTCTTTTTAAAAAATTCTTTTTCTTAGCCCCTTAGGGTTACCGCATTTTAGCCACCTCGGTCCCCTTCTCATCGCCTTATTTATCAACGAGTTGCCTCAGGTACTATCCCATTCTTATGTACTAATGTACAAATTTTAACATTGCTTCAAGGATTCTTCCTACCCATTTAGGCTGCAAGATGACCTTGAGGCTTTCCAATCGTGGTGTCAGACTAGTAAATCTCAAAGGTTCTAGATGCAAAGTCAAGTCTTGATTGCATCGATACCGTAGACGACTTGGGTGTTATTTTAAAAGCCTAATTCAAAACTTGTTCGATTACTCTCAATAAGGATTTTCTTTTCTTAGGATTTATTTAGGAATTCGATGACCTTTATACAACTTAGTAGCTCTACACTTCTCTGGTCCGACCAATTTCGGAGTACGCATCATGTCTCTGGTGTCCTTAATATAGGAATCACCGGGACCGCATTGAGCATGTTCAAAAGAAACTTATGATGTTTGAATTGGGACCCAAATAACCGTCTTACTTCATATTCAAGTTGACTTTTCTTAAACAACCTTCCATCCTTACATATGCTAATCAACGCTGAAAATGACTTTCCCACCTTGATGAGCAAAATTAATATTTCTGAGCCTTACTAACTTCGGCATTGTAACCCAAATTTTGGCTTGCATGTTCTGTCTTCTGTGGTCTAACTAAAATTATCTGCTTAACTTTATCCTTAAACTTTATATGTGAATTCTTGGTACACAAACCCTCTTTCTCTGAATCCAAATTGAACCAAATAACAATTCCACCCATACTTCGATATCTTTAACGAGTTGGGAAACTCTAAGCTCTGCAA
Organism: Hirtodrosophila duncani; assembly: GCA_037043425.1. Taxonomy (NCBI): domain Eukaryota; kingdom Metazoa; phylum Arthropoda; class Insecta; order Diptera; family Drosophilidae; genus Hirtodrosophila; species Hirtodrosophila duncani. The sequence goes on from JBAMBM010000473.1 coordinate 21,423, forward strand.
AGTATAAGAATGACATGCAGAAAATGTAGCATACTATTCAGGGCTTTTTCATGGGCAAAATGAACTTAACTTTGAGATATATTTTCCTAATCTTCAAGTATGTTTTCAAAATGTTTTTCGATGGATTTTTTCTAAAGATTTAACATGAAATATATTTTATAATTTCAAATATATCCTTAAATTGAATTGAATATTGAACTAAAATACTCCATTAGTCAATTGTTCCTAACTTTTTTGAATATCTTGTTTTCCTGGTGTACCAACTTTAACCAAAAACTTCTTGCAGCGCAATCACTCAATAGTATCAAAGTCTGTTGAATTCTCTGACTTTTTCCAATCATCTAACGCAATCTGTTGAATTCTCAAACTTCATTCGCGTTCTCTGTGCAATTGCACAGTATGTCAGCTTCGACTAGCTTTCATTGATTGTTGTTGTTGTTGTTGTTGTTTTTATTTTTGTTTTGTTTTTTATTGATTCAATTTATTTGCGCTGAGAGTTTCTTTCCTGTGGTTAATGGTTCAATTTTTAGCTTTTGCGCCCGCAAGTAGGCAACGTTTATTCAACGCCCACTGGCACACACACACACTCAGACATTTGACGGCACTTCAATAAAAACGCAAAGATGCCTGCAAGGCAATAAACCACGCCCTGGCATGTAAAGCCCGAACGGAACGAATGAAAGAATGAAAGAAAGAAATAAATACGAACATCAACCGCCAAATGCGCCAAACAATAAAATTAAGAAATTTTCAATTTATGCATAAGACACCTGACGGCAATGGTTTAGGGAGCGGGGTGTGAGGGAGCGGTGAGGCATATATGCATAACTCAAGTTCGCAACATGTGGTGCCTATATCACGCACACATATGTGTGTTGTCTCTCTCTCTCTCTCTCTCTCTTTGTCTCTCTTTGTCTCCCTCTCTCTGTGCGTGCTGGCCTTGGCCTTAAAGGATGCTAAGCATTTTTATTGCCGTTGCCTGCTTAATTATTTTTACGGAAAATGTTTGGGCCTGTCCCTGTCTGGTTGCCACTGAGCAGGCGGAGCCAAGGTGGGTGTGGTGGTGGCTCATTTTGGGTTATGTCGTTAAGCGGCCCTTAGATGGCTGCTGTATGTGGGGGGCGTACCAAGCGAAATTACATTTACATGTGGCAGAGCGAAATTTAAGGCAGAAGATCTACTTTGTTTGTCTCTTGGCCGCTCATGTTTACTCTAACAGAAAGCCAACTCGCAACTTCTGAACCACTAAAATATGATTCCCAATGTCCTTTCGATCACCATTCCACTATGAGGCTCTAGAGCGGCTATACAATCAGTAACAATGAGTATGGATTGGATAGAGTCCGTAAATACCCGGGTAAACCGTCATCATAATGAATAGCAACCAAGTACGTTCCCGCAACGTTGCGTTCGGGAACATCGTCGGCGGCCACGATGGCGGTGGCGTCGTTGATTATCACGATACCCTCGTCTACCTCCAAGATCGGAGCAGATTGTTGGGCTGCGTACCACAGTGGGCCACGGCACCAAAGTGCAGCTCTTGTGCGCAGCTATTCGCTGGTGCCTCCTTACAGAAGGGTAATGCGGCGGCGATGACTTTGTTGCCGCATTCTGCTAAGATGCTCTGGGGTAGCCGGATCGCTATTCCTTTGTGTGCGACTGGGAAGATAGTTATCTTTTTGCAAATGAACTTAGGTCTAGGTATTTCGATTACACAAATTATGAATTCCTTATTAGCTAGTGCCCTCACATTGGCAGCGCCCAATAGTTGGATAACGCTGATATCTGTGGAACCTTTCTTCAAAATCGCCTCTAAGTCATCACTATCGATGATAGCTGGATTTACAATATTTACTCTAGCCAAAATGGTGGCGATCGTTAGGTCTTGCAATTCGAGCGTCAAGATTCTGTTTCTGGTTAAAAGGGTCTCATAAAGGTGAGAAGTATTGATTTCTTCCTTTCTGTTTACTTTTAATAACTGAGGAGAGGGCGTTGATCTGTGTTTGTGTTCTTGAATTTATGATTATCTGTCTATTGTTGGCATTAACTAAATCGTACTCAAATTGTCCCGTTTGTTGTAAGTAATTAAAGTCCGGCGTCCCGGCGATGACTTTCAGCGCTGACCCCAGGATGTTCAAAATTTTCCCATGCCTTTGGTGAACTCCAAGTGCCGCAGTCAGTGTCAGCAGTCGTTTCGTAACCGTCTCTAGTATCTTTCTCATATGTGTCTGTTGGAATACGTCCGTCATTTCTATTGTCTTCTGTTGATCTCCGAGATCTCAGAAGTCTTAAGAGTTACAGAGCAGAAATATCATATGATTCTTATATCTGAACGCAGATTGAGTTTACAAATCATTCGGATTGCATTGGATTCAGTACGGGCAACCATGTCATTTAGTTGGCGAGGAACGAACTTTTTTAGGAAAAGAAAAAGAAAATAAAGTAACTTTTTTCAAACAGATTAATAAATGTTGTGAAAATAACGAAAAGTATCACAAACTTGAAGACCAAATTGTTAGCAAATGGGACCATTCAACATTTTTTGTACAGCCACGATTACTATAGCCAACATTCGAATAACGCGATCTTAATGCAAGAAACAACTCGCTTGTGTGAAAAGTAAACTAATTGCAGAATACTACTGACCACTTTGCCCGCTGAATGAGTCCTTCGTATCGAGGAAGAGGAACGGGATGCAACGGCCAGCGTGCGGGCTCGAGAAAACTCGCTTGTGGGAGAAGTAAAGTAGTAAATTTGAAAATGCTTTTAACCATTCTACTCGCCGAATGAGTCCTAAATGAACAAAATAAGTTTAAGGAAGGTTAATCGTGAATTGTATATAAGATTCGGTAAGCCGAAGCTAACCTTCCTTTCTTGTTTAAATTTATATTACATTTATAATAATAATATTTATTAATTTGCACTTCACTCGCACTTGTTTGTGTTTTGAAAACATCTACAACACGTTTTCTGGGTGAGCGCAATTGAACCATCATTATCAGCGGGTCTGATTGCAACCTGATTGTAAGCTGTAGACGTGCCAAACAGAAAAAACAAGATAGGAAGGCTAACTTCGGGTAACCTAGGGTATCCCTGGCAGATACGGTTGAAATTCGGTCAGCGTACGTGGAGACTTCTAAGACTGACACGTTCTAAATTTGGTTTAATTCGGATAAAAACAAAAAAAATCCTGTATACTAAGAGTTCATTCCGAATCGTACGTTTATACAAATTTATATCTTCTTTCTGCATTGACCGCATTCCAAATGGAGTGGAGAGAGCTGTGGATGCGGAAGGTCACTTGAAACCTACGGCTATGACGATCAGTCCAATAGATGCTTGAAATTAAAAAGGCTAAATTTTTATAAATCAATATATTTGAATGTATATTTGAATGCTTTAAGGGAAACATGATTTAACTATAAGATTTCTTGAATTTAATCAGCTGTGCTTAACTTTACTAAAAGTGCAGGGAAAAATTAAGTAAGATTATTATTTAGCTTGATTCTCGTGAAAGTTTGTATCGGAGTTCTGAAAGCGTACCTAATTGCGCTACTCAACTAGTATTGAGTTAGAGACGGTTTTGTAGGTTTCAATGGCGATCAGATACCTCTTTTTGGTTTTCTACAACAGTAAGTACATACTTATGTGTACATCTGCAAGGCTATAAACTATTATTGTATGGAATGAAACCAAGTCATCTTATGCCTCTTATAGAAAATTGTAACCAGTTGCAACATCTGTTTGTGCTCTACTTGTATATTGATCTAACCGATCCAACAACAATCAAAATGAAACACTTTCTAATTATATTTTAGGCTTCCCGAATTCTAGTTACCAAATATTATGTAAGTTTTAGGAATCAGAGAACTGCAAACTGCGATAAATAAGCATCAGTTCGCGGAACCTCATAGAAAACTGCAAATATGTGTTTTGAAGCAGTACTCTTGGCATGTCTAATGTATGCCTCGTCATTTCAACGAAGTAACCTTGTAGCCTTAATGAGATTGTCCGATTTGTGATTGCATGACAGCTTAAAATACTCTGCCACAGCATCAATATACTTGCGGAGACATGTCTTCCACTAAAAACCCTCTCTTAGAAAAGTTGTAATGTGCTTTTGATTCGTTTTTCACGGACTATATGATATAGTGATAAGACCTGGACGATTTTAACATATGAGTAGTTTACAATAGAAAGAAGTCAATGGTAAAAATTTCAACATGAATGCTCTAAAATTGAGACTAGTTCGTATAGAAACAAACGGACAGGCGGACAGAGGGACAGGCGGACATGGCTATATAGGCTCGGCTTGTCATGCTGATCAAGAATATGTATTTTATAGGTTTGCAGATGCTTCCTTCTATGCGCTACAAATATCGTAACAAAATTATAATACCCTCTGCAAGGGTATACAGAATTGTGGTTTCCACATTGTTCGTTGCGAGTTGAATACACCAGCCCCTTGGACCATCTCTGGACAGGCTTATATCAGTCCTTGACAGGCTTAATATACTTGCTGAGCTTTTCACAAAGTATGTGTTTCAATTTTGTCATGAAGGTTGCATTTCCGACTGTATAAAGTATATACATTCTTGATCAGCATGACGAGGGGATTCGATATATCAATGTCCGTCCCTTTGTTTTAACATAAAGATCTCAGAAGTTTTAAAATCTATAGAGCTGAACTGTTTGCTTCCTTTATCTGCACGCTGGTTCAGATCAGGAATCATTTAAATACGACAGCTATATCATATAGCTCCCATATAACCGATTATTCCGAAATAAACAGTTAAGAGCATAACTGTTCTGTTTTTCCTCCAAATCAAAGCTAATTCCGTTAATATACATTGGAGGCCAGATCTGGTCAAGGTCAGACAACTAAATCATTAAGCCATCATATAGATTTGATGTAGATCGGTTATAAATATACAATGTTAATGGTATATGAGCTTCGGCTTGCCCTTTCTTTCTTATTTGACTTGGCCTGTTGTTTTTTATGTGTATCCAAATATGTGTTTTGATTCTTAATGTGTGAATGTTGTGTGAATACATTTAGCTGTGAATGGTGTATGAATTGGATTCTTTTGGAGTGAATGTCTCATTTGGTATTCTGGATGCATTCATCCAAAATTTGTATAAGATCTTCGATGACACATTAATCATTCCATCTATCTTTCTTGTATTAATTCCTCTTTCTGTTACACTCCTTAGGTTATGGCAACATTGCTCCGCGCACAACTCTTGGCCGGATCGTCACTTTGGCTTACGCCTTCTTTGGCATACCTTTGACCCTGGTCTATCTGAGCAGCACTGGCAGCATCTTGGCCAAAGTGGCTCGCGAGGTCTTCTCCAAGGCTTTGTGCTGCTGCCTGTGCTCCAATTGTGGCTATTGTTGCTACGATGAGAAACGCATGGCCGAGAAGGAGCGGCGCATGAAGCGGAAGCGGCAGCAGGAGGAGCTCCGCAAACAGCAGGCTATCATGCAGGAGCCGTACTATGTGCGCGATGTCTACCATGCCACGCCTGAGAAGCAATCAGAAGGACAGGAGCTGGCGTGGGAACTGGCGGTGTCGGGGCAACGGGCGCAACGGGTGCCGCCTCGGGCGTCGGGTCGGCAGACATTGATTCGTTGAGCGCCAGCGAATCGCGCGGCTCGATGCACGGCCTGAGCATACTGGCGCCCATACTGCTGTGCTTCTCCATGATGATCATCTATATTGTGTTTGGGGCAGCCGTGCTCTATCGCCTGGAGAACTGGCCCATTGTGGATGGCATATACTTTTGCTTCATGAGCCTGTCGACCATCGGCTTTGGCGACATGCTGCCCGGCTTGAGGCGCGAGTCGAACACCACCACCTGGTTCTGCTCCGTCTACATAATGTCCGGCATGACCCTCACGGCCATGTGCTTTAATGTTATACACGAGGAGATCGTGCATCGCATTCGCATTGTGGTGGAGTTCAAGAAGACGGGAGCAGCGGCCGCAGCGGCAGCTGCCGGCGGCGGTGGTGGCGGTTCTATGATGGATGTAACGCACGACGAGGGTGGCCAATATTATATGCCGGCCTCCTGACACTACGAGAAGCGCGGACATCTTTATCAGCGCAATCCCACCGAAGAGACACTGGTGACAGGTAAATACTCCCTGTCGCCCTCCCTGTCCAACTCTCTTTCGCTTTCTCTTTGATGCTTCTTCTTCTCTGCCGTAGATACGCCCACATCGCTGGTGCTTAAGGATTATGTCAACCACGAGCTGGTGCCCATTTTGACAATGGATCCAAATGGCGCACGCCTGGCTACCCCTGCCTACACACCTACGGCAACATTGGGCGGCGGCGGTGGAGTAGGAGTCGGCGTCGGTGAATCTACAACACCCAACAGCAGCTGCAGTGCGCTGGGCAGCGATGGAGCCTTGGGCTATTCCAGTCTAAACAGCCCCCTCCTCGATGTGCTCACCCCGTCCAATACGGCCCAGGGACAGGGACAGCAGCAGGCCAAGGGCGTCTATACACTGGCGGAGGAAACGGAAATGGAACTGCAGGCGGTGCACACCGACACGCAGGTGGAACGCATCTAAATGAAGTCTCCACCGAAAGGCGCGATAGTATTTCCAGAACAGTATTAAGTAGCGGTTAGCTTTAGGCCTAGACCAGGGCCAGCAGTGGTCGTCATGGCGAATGTGGATACGGAACTCTCAGCTTTTCCCTACTTTTCCAACGACCACTGCTGCCCTACAACCTAGAACTTAGTCCTTAGGCGAGAAGGTAATATGTATATGTATGTATTTTTTTTTTTTTTTTTTGGGAAGAAGAAAGCTTAAGATAACCAACCCCCCTCCCAAACAAACCCCTAAAAGAGGCTAGCCTAAGCTAAACTAGACATTGTACATAAAGATATTTAGACGAGAAGGCAAAGTTGAAACTAAAATTTTCGTAGTTCTTAAGCAGATCGAAATATCTAACTATCCGATAACATGCATTACATAACGAAAGCTATATATATGTATGAAGTCCTAAAGGACACTTTAGCCAATGTAGTTAAATATACATACATATATATATATATATATATATATAAAAAAAAAACAAAACACTAAAAAACACTACAAAAAAAAGAAGAAAAACAAGAAAAGTAAGAATAACTTCGGCATGCCAAAGTTGATATGCCCTTGCAGAAATGGGTTTGCTAGCCAGCTCTCTGATGTATAAGTGTATGTGCCTATTATATAATTGGAATACTGATACTGATCCCTAGAATTCAGTATTATATCGTATGAGTTATGATCAGCTGTGTCTAAATTCTTAAAGTTATCGAAGACGCCTCTCTAACTGACTTTTAAACGTTTCCATTTTCGAATAATTATAATTATGTGTGAGGAATTGTTCAGATCTGTCTACTCTGTGGACTTAGTTAAGTTGAGGCACTTCAACATGAATGTGAATAGTGTTTGCTGTGCTCTATGGAATGTACTTTATTGACGTCAAACAGCTCTATAAAGATATCTGTAAAGATGATCTATCAGATTCATTTGATCACCCAGTTTTCTCAAGCGTAGATATCGCTCTATTATAAATGGCTTGGGGAGTTTTATAGTAACATTTGTCTGGACTTTGTAATATGCATGAGCATTCCCAAACCAGTCTCTTCCTAATGGCACTCCTTCATATCGATTACAAACTGTTTCTGGAGGAAAGGAAGGGCCTTGGTTACCAACTCTACTTAGGATGAATCGAACAATCCTGGATTAAATTGTTTTGTATAGCTTCATATAGCGACTAGTAATTTAGAGAGCTTGCTTGCCTTCAAAATCTCCCTACATAATTGCTGATGTATTGTAACATTATCTGTTTGTGTAGCAAACTGTGAATATGAGTTTTAATTCTATTCATGGGTGAAAATTACTATTCAACAAAAGATTGATGAGGTCAATTAAATTTGACTTAGATATTGTCGCTCAGGTGCCGCCTCCTCAGCCTTTTTCGCCCCAAGGGGTAGAAATTGACTGATTTTTAGTAGATTTTTAAACATTTACACGTAAATTTCATTTTCAAACTCATATAAGGGCAATTCGTTCGACAGTTATATTAAAGTGGGTCTCTGCCGGATTTTGACTAAAAATACACTATAGGTTCCTTTGGGTATTCAGCTTGGCAGCTTTCAACCTAAGAGAGCAGCTTGCAAAGCTTGAAAAGCTTCCTTCGACTTGTCTGATCAGGCATATATGTAATCTATGAATTTGGAGCTGATATCGATATTTGAAAAATCACAAACTTATAATACCATCTGCAAGCGTGTAACAAGAAAAGAATCAAAATGAAAAAAAAAACTGGGTTTACTTAAAGTAAACCTAAATAACTACTTTTAGTACTAAAGCGCGCAACTGTACTTTTCTACACGTAGTTTCGTTTTCCAGCCAATTTGCTCTCAAAAGAAGACTTTTCAAACGACTTTTTACCACACTTTTGGCGCCACAATACGCAAAACATATTACAAATAAATAAATAATTAGCCCAAAATTTGTTGTATGTGTATGTAAGAGTATGTGTGTGTGTAAGGCCCAAACCTACCAAAAAACACAGCGATTATCGATAGTTATCGAAACACATTCAAGAAGTACATATTTTATACGTAAATCCAGCTTAGTAAATCTACATAATGAAAACGAAAATAAACAACAAAAAAAGCAAAAAAAAAACAAAAAAAAAACAAACAAAATATACATAAATCAATAAATATTGCTATTACATACAAATATATACATATATATACATATATCTAGGTATGTCATTTTTTTTTTGTGTAATTGTAATTTAAAAAAATATAAATGGAAATATGCAGACATGCAACACATATTATCAATGAATTTAAATTCATAAATTTAATAAATGTTTGAATTAACAAAAAACACAAAATGCGTAAATCAACAAGAAAGGAAGGCCAGCTTCAACTTGTCGGAGCTTATATACCATTCAGATTGCCAATATATAACCGATCCAGGTGAAATCTAGGGCAGTCGTGGATGCAAGATAAGACGAATTTGTTTTGATTTGGATGAAAAACAGAAAAGTTATGTTAATTAATGTTCATTCCGAGACAATCGGTTATATGAGAGCTATATGATATAGTTGCCCGAGAAAAGTTAGATGAATCTAGAACTTAACTAGCGTGCAGAGAAGGAAGCATCTGGTAAAAATTTCAGATCTGCAGCTCTAAAGACTTTTGAGATCTTAAGGTTGAAACGGACATGGCTAAATCGACTCCCCTTGTCATGCTGATCAAGAATATATATTACTTATACAGTCGGAAACGCTTCCTTCTATGCGTGACAAACTTCCTGACAAAATGAAATGTTGGAAAATAAACTTATGTGTATATTTACGCCAATGACAGCTGCTCATAATATAAGAAATGCATCAATAAATAAGTAAAATCGTTAAAAACTTATAATGAAATTAGAATTTCAGGCTCCACAAAGTGAAGCGAATATTAAATCACTTGGAGCCAAAAGCAATCAGGAGGCCGAAGACAAGGTCAGGAAACCAGCAAGCAGTTTGCCGGCTCGGCAGGAAGTAGAATTCAATGCAATTACAAAATATATTCATTGACGCGTGCTTAAATATTTTCTTTATAGACTAAGAAGGCTATGAACAATCCTCTCGTCAAGAGCTATCGAGATCAAGCCAAGATCTTTGAGGAAGATTTACACGCGAAACATCCACCAAGTGCGGCTGAGCTTGAAAATGTGATCAAACTTTGCAGAATTAAACGTTTAAGGCCAAGAAAATGCCTAAGAGGCTGGCTGCGTAAGTCGTTTGATACCCTCTTAACCGACTTCAGCACGGCTCTAACAATAGCCGTCAAGGATGTGTCCAAAGCATAAACCGATCAATCGGCAAAGCACTGAAAGCATATGAGCTCCTGCAAAAATAAAGCAATGTTAGCATTATAAGGAACAGATTAAACAAGAAAGGAAAGCTAGCTTCCGCTTGCCGAAGCTTATATACCATTTACATTGTAAATATATAACCGATCTAGATGTGAATGGAGTGGATACAAGGGATACAAGAGGAATTTCTTTTAACTTGGATGAAAGACAGAAAAGTTATGCTCCTAAGTATTCACTCCAGAACAATCGGTTATATAGGGGCTATATGATTGGTTCTCCGATCTTGATCAGAATCGGCCAGCGAACGTAGGGTCTCCTCAAACGGTTGCCAACCGAATTTGGATTGATTTGAACAATCGGTTATATGGGGGCTATATGATTTAAAGGTCCGATCTTGATCAGATCAGGCCAGTGGACTTGGCGTTTATTCAAATTGATACAAATCGAGTTTGGTTTCATTTGGATAAAAAGACAAGAAAGTTATGCTACTAAGTGTTCATTCCGGAACAATCGGTTATATGGGAGCTATAAGAAACATCTGGAGAAGCATCAGCTCTCCAGCTTTTAAGACTTCTAAGATCTTTGTGTTGTAACAGACGGACGGACTTACGGACAGGCGGACATGGTTGTCATACTGATCAAGATATATATACTTAATATAATCGGAAACGCTTCCTCTGCGTTGCAAGTTTCCTGACAAAAGAAATACACCATTTTGGGAATGATATAATAAGTATGTATGTACATACTGTACTCGAATTGGTACAATTGGAAGATTAAGTACACTCAGAAAAAAAATTAAGTATTTTGGACTTAAATCGAGTAAAGATGTATCTAAAAGTCAACCAAGCTTAAAAAATCGTAATTCAAACGCGTAACACTTTTATCAAGAACTTTTTTTGAGTTTAAGAATATTTGTGTTGAGAATTTGTTTGACTAACTCAAGTTCGGTTTGCACTAAAATCCAGTTTCAATAATTCTGAAGCCAAGAATTTAAAATAAGAATTATATGGTTAGAGGTTATTATGGTTAGAGCTCTTAAAAACCTCCAAATCTTCTTAAAATAAGCACAATTTAGATTTGTTTTGGGTTGTATAAACTCTGAATTCAAAAATTCACTTTCTTAGAATTTTGGAATTATATTTCCAAAACTAAGTATTTAGATCTGTCGGACTGCTGGTAGAAGCAATTCAACATTTTAAAAAAATGTCACTGTCTACTTCACTATTGAGAAGTTAAACCCAATTATGTGTGGGGAAGCTGAAAGTGTGGGGAAGCTGAAAATGTGGAGAAGCTGAAATAACAGAGTATGTACTTTTAGTTGAAGCATTGAAATTCTTGAATATTTTTTCTGAATGAAGATGTGCAAAAAACAGTGCTATAGATTGCTTCCTTGTACCAACTAATTGATATCCATGCATACATAATTATTCATGTTAATGGTTATGTTATTATATATACCTTTGCAAATCTACATATTATATAGATTGCAGATAGCTTGATTCTTAGATTTGTCTTTCATTTGATTTCGATTGAAGATTGAAGCGAAACTGTGACAATCCGTCGTCGCCACTCCCAATCGAAACTGAATTTTGATTCAAAATAATTGTATAATATGGTAGTGGCTGCTTGTTTCCAGCTCGGTATATATCCTTTAATTATTCCTGCTGACCCGTCACCGTTATCTTTGTGTTCCAGTTGGTCGGTTATTGCAGGTTGTTTTCCAGTCGCGTGTAAGCAATAAATGGTAACATACTGTCGGTTGCACAAAGTGGTGCACTTAAATGGAGAAAAAACTCGCATAGGGTTTCCCAATCCTCATAATCATCATGCAATACAAAGGCGATCTTTTATATATATATATACATATATTTCTCAGAAATTTGTTTCAGAAGAGCTAATGGTAATAACTTAGTGATTTCCTTATTCACAGTAATTTTTGCAAATGTAAAATTTTTGCAAATGTATAATACGTGCGTCTCTTGTTCTCCATTATCATTGAGTTGAGAATCCAAATCCAGCATCGAATCCATGTCCATTATTTTAAAAACGTATTAACACGGAATGTGCAAAATTTCGAATCGCTGTCATTACAAGCAATGTGGTCATAATCGACATGAATGGAAATACTTACAGCTACTTTTCAAATTTCAACCAGTCAGCTGTTAAAAAGCGCGATTAAGTATTAAAATACTCCACAACGTCAGAGTAACTATCGATAGTATGCTGCGCATGCAGTATTTAGTTTAGTATTTTTACATAAAAATATCGTTTGAACTATCAATATAGCGCTGCATCAATGCATAGGGAGCACAGCACCAAAATAAACCATAAAATGACAACAAAGAGACAATATAAACATAAATGTCGTACTTGAAACGCAAACAAATCGTGCTTTATGCACGCCAACAATTATGTGCAGCAGTAGGACCCAGAGGTCCTAGACCAGGTCAAGCGTCAGCTGCAGCCGGCACGTGTGCCCAAATCTTAAGGAGGACGCCGACACGCAATTATGCAGGTAGGAATAAGCGCCGCTAAACCCAGTAACAGCGGCAGAGGAACTAACTATAGTTTTCTTGTGGTGGTGGTTGGGATGAAGAGGCGGTGGTGGGTGTGAAAGTGGCGCCACTGCACCAGCTGCAGCTGGAACTGCAAGCACACGTTTCCGTAACCGTATCCGTATCGTTCCAGGATTTGCATATGGGCCTTACCTACCCGATACTGCATATGGAGCTGGTGGTGCCGGGGCAGCGGGTGCCGCGTCGGGTCGACATTAACATTAATTCGTTGAGCGCCAGCGATTCGCACGGCTTGATGCACGGCCTGTCCATACAGACCAGCCTCCTGGCATTATGAGAAGCGCCCACATTTCTATCAGCGTAATCCCACCGAAGAGACACTGGTGACAAGTAAATACTCCCTCTTCTTGTCCCACTCTCGCTTTCTCTTCAATGTATATTTTTCTTTGTCGCAGATACGCCCACATCGTTGGTGCTTAAGGATTATGTCAACCATCATCTGGTGCCTATTTTGACAATGGATCCAAATGGTGCACGCCTGGCTACCCTTGCCTACACACCTACGTCAGCTTTGGGCGGCGGTGAAAAGGGCCTCGGCGTCGGTGAATCTACAACGCCCAGCAGCAGCTTCATTGCGCTGGGCAGCGATGGAGTTTTGGGCTATCCAGTCCGCTCAGGGACAAGGACAGCAGCATGCCAATGGCGTCTATACTCTGGCCGAGGAAACGGAAATGGAACTGCAGGCGGTGCACACCGACGGGCAGGTGGAGCGAATCTAAATGAAGTCTCCTCCGTCAGGAGCGATAGTATTTCCAGGGTAAATGGATACGGAATTGTATTCTTGCAAATGTATGTAACAGGCAAAAGGAAGCGTCTCCGACCCCATAAAGTGTATATATTCTTGATCAGCATCAACAGCCGAGGTGATCTAGTTATGTCCGCCTGTCCGTCCGTATGAACAGCTAGACCTTGGAGACTAAGAGCTAGAGTCACCAGATCAAGTTTGTTTTAAAATTTTGCCCAGCCGCCTCCCGCCCCGCAAATCGATAAAGCCTTATATCTCCCACAAAATTTACCGCATTTAGTTGAAGCTCGGTTTATATATGCAAGTTAAGGTTTTTATGAACTGTTGTTCTTTATTCCATAAATCAAACTCAAACTCTAAGTACAAAATATTCTTATACGAAAGCTGACTCTGTTCCAACGCTCCACTCAGACTGATCGTATTTCGGGTGGCCAGCTCATGGACTTCTTAAAGTTGTCAATGGCGATCCGCAGAGAAGCTGATATTCTGGCCCTCACGCGACTTCAGTGTAGTTTCCAAAGACAGAGTCCTATGATTACTGCTAGAACTGTAGCCACGCTGAAGATTGCAGTTTTCGTTAAAAGTTCTTTTTCGACGTTGCTGATATGCAGATATCGCAGACTCGAACCTCTTGATAACCAGTGATATTTAGGAGAGCCGATGACGCTGAACCAGGGTGTCGTTGGACTGTGGCTTTCGAGTTCCGGAGCAAAGACCCATTGATTTTTACTTCATCTTCAAGTGTCAGCAGGAACGTGCCGTGGATAGCTTTTTCCATGCTACTGGACATGGTAACCCTCTTCGTTGATTATAATGATTCCATCGTCCACAACTTCTATTCGTTCGTGGTGGCTGTGACGATTAGTGCAATGTGCGGATGTGCCAGTGTGTAGTTGCGAAGCATAGTTCTCTGCAGAACGTTGATATAAGGGTAGCACTGCAGTTTGTGCCGTTGTGTTGGACGTGAAACAAAGTGACCTTTTTATAAACTAAGCTAGGGTTCGGATATTTGAATACATAATTTAAAAAATTATGATCTACTTCTATCAAATTGGTAATTGTGAGAACTATTGCGCTATTCCTTGTTACTATACTGTTAGCTATTAATACCCCAGGATGAATTTCCAGGTTTGGTATAAATAGAGTATCTTCATTGGTCAGACGCTTCATTTTCCTCATTACTTCTGATCTAGCTGGTAATAATGTTGAATTATCAATATCATTAGGTAAAAGTGTTACATGTATTTGATAATTTGATAATTATGGGATTGTGGTTTCATGACAAATTCTCTTGTTGATAATCTGTAGTACAAGTAAACTTTCTAATAAAGTCGCGTCCAAGAATCCCATTCA